>JASAMV010004889.1:0-65174 GCA_030248065.1 Rhynchonema sp. JSB1_4
TTTTTGGGAAAATAAGGTCAAGAAGATTTTTGCCTTAAAACGGTATAAAATTGCTTGTGAGAGGTATGATTTGAAGTTGTGAGGGGTAAGTACTCAACCCCCCCCCAACCCCCCTCGGGTTTTATGGTAACTGAGTGAGGGAGGGAGGGGTAAACCCCCCAACCCCCCTGCCACTACATGTACTGGAACAGTGCCGAGCTGCCCGGCCCGGTACCTCAAATCTCCGGCCCGGTCCACCAAGTTGAAAATTCCTGCCCGGTCCGGCCGCTGGAATTCTCTGTTCCCTCTGGAATTCTGTCTCCGCGTTGTCCGGTCTTGCCTTTATCGTTTCAGATTAGGGTATTCGTCTCTATATTTGCGTCACTGTTGTTTGGCAGCTGTGGGGACTAACATAAATTTGGACCCGACCAAAGCGAAGGCGACCAAAACAAACCAACGTTACGTAGGGTTGGAGGAGTTAGGCTGGGTGTGCTCTACACTTGGAGTGTGCGTTCTTTTCCGTTCATCAAGATGTCAGCTGAAGATGAAGCCGAGGTGTATAAAATGTGGCGGGTTCGAAAAACAGTCATGCAGGTGAGTGAGTTGAGAGTGAAACAGGGTTTATTTTTCAAATTCGGCTATTAGTTTCTAGCTGTTTTAGCACGTTATCACTAGCGATTTCTACAGATTACCGACTTGTATTAAGAGGGGTTATACTATGTATAGTCCAGCCACGAACTCATGAGACGACTTTTTTTGAAATTGGCTTGTGCGGATCCAACAATGTTCCGGTTCCACGTATTTCGGAAATGAAAGAAAGAGAAACGCACGTATTTTTTAAAAACACGCTCTCCACTCGGTGCGTAAATTCCCTTTTGACTCCCAAAACATTTGTGTGCTGAACATCGCTGCTGTTCGCGTAAGCACGCAACAAATTGAGGTCAGCCAGCTGGAACTTGTCATCATCTCCCTCAGCCAATCTCTTTCTTTTGTTTGCGAAAACACGTGTATCTGGAGCATTTTTGAATGCGGCCAAGCAAGCTTTAAAAAAATTCGTCTCATGAGCTAGTGGCTGGACTATACGTCGTTTTATCACCGTTTAAGACAATACTCCAGCTCATCAACCTTCGAGTTCCCTGCGTACCATCAGTGGCCAGGGATCCACGTTAGGCACAGTTGGTTTACTGCTCCTAATCGGTTGAGTGCATTCCTGCATTCGTCAATTAATCTGGAAGCAACTTGACATGAGTTTAGAGCTTGGAAGTGCCGTGCGGCTGTCTGTTAATCTTGCTTCGAGTCAACTCTGTTTCTCTTCTGCTCTTTTATTCTGAGCTTTGAAGAAGCAGTAAAACTTTCACGTCACCATATCTACATCTGGATTACGTAGTTAGGTGCGTACGAATCAATTATTTTCGCTGTTCATTCAGCTTGTGTTGGTATAGTAAATTTCTAATTTCGTTGTCTCATGCATTTTTACAGACGCAGGAAAATTCCCGTTCGAAGTCGAAGCAGGCAACAAGCTCAAAAACACACTGTCAACAAGACGCAGCTACCTCGTGTGCGTTTCGAATGCTTCAGTCACACAAGCTGTGTGTGTCAGCCGCGTGGCTTGTTCCCTGTGTGTTGAGCTTGTTGCCTGCTTCGACTTCGAACGGGAGTTTCCCTCCGTCTGTAAGAATGCATGAGGCAACGAAATTAGAAATTTACTATACTATCCAATACTGTTGTCATGTCCTGCTCCAGTACGGTATGTATTTGTTGATTCTTATTACAGGTCAGGTCAGGTACTAACTGTGTGTGAAATAATCAGATAACAAAATTTTTCTTATCGATGTCGACCAAAGGCTTGAGAAATGAGAAAGCCGCGCAGCGCAATTTTTTCGTTTCTATTTTTTTCCAACCGTAAAAGATACGGTATAAAAGCTAAATTAGGCAAATAAGGGTCCAAATTTTCAGGTGCAACCTTGCATCTACCTAACCCCAATTTTTGTTACAATTCTAATTTTTAGTTGCAGATTTCACCTAAAAAGTGTCTAAAAAACTATGCCCCCAATAAGCGACCCCAGTAAAAAACAGAGCGCCCTTATATTTTAGGGAATACGGTAATACATATAGGGCACTGCGCAAGCTGCTGGTTGGTACTGTTTCCGTTTTGCAGATGTGCCACGATCGAGGCTACTTGGTGACGCAGGAAGAGTTGGATCAGACGTTGGATCAATTCAAGGAACAATTTGGCGATCGACCCAGCGAGCGAAAGCCGGCGCGCACCGATTTGACCATTCTTGTCGCGCACAACGACGATCCCACCGGTGAGCATTATTGTTAGCTTTTCTGCTATATTTGTGCAGTTGTTGTGGGGCACGACGGCCTTTGTTTTAAATTCGGGTGCACTTTGAACTTGCACTTCCACCAGGGTAACATGTAGCTCGAGCCACTGGCTCGCCCGCCCTAATGAACGAATTGCGGGTAGGTGCCTTTTGTTTAGGTTTGTAAAAATTTTCTTTCGCAAGACTTGGCATTGTTGAGCTGAACATAAAGCGCAGGGTTTACTTGTTGACTTTACGCAATTCTGCCACCTTTTTGACAAAAAGCTTCTGCAAAAAAGTGAAGACGAGCCAAACCGCAATTATGAAAGTCACCAGATGAACCGAGCCTCGATTTCCGGCTCGATGTACACCTTTGATTTACATCCAGATGTCTCCAAATTTTAGGTGCAGATTGACTAATTTCTAGCTTCAACTGCAAATTGACTCATTTACGGCAAAACGAGAATAATGAAGAGGTAAATTGCGACGAAAGGGGCAAGAAAAACCATGGTCATGGGATTTTTAGGTGCCGAACGTCTTTTTGGCACCTAAAAATTAGAGACTTGGGTGCCTGAGGCACATGTCTCTCATTTGAAACAAAGAAACTACCCTGGTCGCCTGACTTGTTCAGATCAAATGTTCGTGTTCTTCCCGGAAGATGCCAAAATCGGTATTCGCGTGATCAAAGCAATATGCCAACAAATGCAGGAACAGAATATCACTCGCGCCATTATTGTTATTCAGGTAGGGGTCGGGTTCGGACTTATCATGTTTGGACCAAATAGAAAGCCATAAATCTGCCCCCTTTTATGCTGCAGGCTTCGATGACTCCGTCAGCCAAACAGGCCTTGTTCGACATGGCACCCAAATACATTCTCGAACATTTCCTCGAATCTGAATTGATGGTGAATATCACAGAACATGAGGTTAGTCCGCCTGCACAAATAACTGCGTTTCTTGCAAAATATGCTTCAAAAAATAAAATTATCGTAACTCGTAAGCGTATCTTACATTTTAGTTGGTGCCCGAACACGTTGTGATGACGAACGAAGAGAAACAAGAGCTGCTGACTCGATAGTTAGTTTCGATTACTTCTTTACTTTTTTATCTCCCTTGTATTCTTCCTGCACATATGCATATCATCCGTTTTTTTTTAATTTCAGCAAGCTCAAAGAAACGCAACTGCCAAGGATACAGCTGGGTGACCCAGTGGCACGATATTTCGGTTTGAAACGCGGTCAAGTCGTCAAAATCATTCGACCGTCAGAAACCGCTGGCCGCTACATTACGTACAGATTGGTGGTGTGAATTGATATGCAGCACACACAAGCTCAAGTGAAGCGCGCTCGCTTGGTTTTCTTTGTGGTCGTGTACAGCTCATATTCATGCGGGATCATATAGTTATTGTTGCTCTGTTCGATTTTGTTTTGGTTCTGTTTCTTTCCGATAATCGATCGTAAACTGAATAAAATTTTGAAACGGATTAACATGGTGTTGCATGGTCTGTTGTCACCCCATGATGTGTGTTGCACTTTGACCCGCATGTGTGTGTACGCATGTTTACCTGTCCTCCCTTTCACCGTCACTTTCTTGCTCCATTTCCGTCAATAAACACAATCCTGAATTGATGCCATCTGACTTTTCCTGTTGTCTAGCTTTGCCTGACTCTGCAAGGTGTGTCAGTCCACCATGAACAAATACGAGAAGCTGGCGATGATCGGTCGTGGTGCACATGGGACGGTGTATTTGTGTGAGCGAGTGGACGCCGACAACGTGGCCAGCGGGCAGAAAGTCATCGTCAAAGAGATACCTGTCGAAGGCATGTCCAAGGTGCATCGACAAAACGCGCTCGGTTGGTTCCGTGTCATGGCAATGTTCAGTTTGCTTTATTTGATCGATTGTTTTTTATCTGAATCTGACTTGGTTTCCGGCGAAGCAAATGTGCTCAAACGCCTCAGTCATCCGAACATTATCGGCTATTACGAGTACTTCATCGATGAGGCCACCAACTCGCTTTGTATTGTCATGCAGTACGCTGAAGGTTCGTCTCGCTATTATCTTGGAGCCAAAAACAGTTTTCCCATTAAAATTTTATCCGGTTTTCAGGTGGCACGTTGCACGAATTTCTGCAACAGCGCAAAGGTCGGCCACTTGAAGAGCAGAAGATCCTGCAGTTTTTCACACAGATTTTGTTGGCGCTGCACCATGTTCACTCGAAATTAATCGTTCATCGCGATCTGAAGACCGAGAATATTTTGCTCAATCGCAATCGCACTCTCTGCAAGCTGTCTGGTTTGTGATTGTTTGTTACCGACCGATTGTTTCTACGCTAGAAGTAAACGGAAATAATTGGCCATCTGATCGCAGACTTCGGTATCAGCAAAGAACTAATGACGCAGAGCAAGGCCACGACCGTTGTGGGCACGCCGCACTATTTATCACCAGAAGTGTGCATGGGTAGGATATTTTTCATGCATATTTAACAGAAGAACACCCGTCGATCCAATCTTTCCGCAGGCCGCCCGTACAACCAGAAAAGCGACATTTGGGCTTTGGGCTGTATTCTGTACGAGTTGGCCACATTGCGCCGTGCGTTTGATGCAGACACCATGCCGGTGTTGTTTGACAAAATTGTGCGCAACTCGCCGGCACCGATGGGCGATCATGTCAGGTTGAATTGATTGACTGATAAGAAAAATGCACCTGATGAATGTCGCTATCTGTTTGTAACCAATGAGCGAAAGCAATCTTGATGATCCGGTCGGATTTGCTCCCACTCACATGAAGTGTGCAGTAGTGTGACAACGCGTGAATTTAGTCCGGCTTGGCCAATGGAATTAATTACAAATGTTTCTTGTTTTGCTGGTCGGTCTGACTGTCCCTCGTAGACGTTGTTCATTGTTCGATCTGAAAATAACACCTGCGCTGAATCTTCGACCAGTTCTTTACTCCGTGCGTCACAAGACCGAGCCACTTTATTATCCAGCACCGAGCTGTCATCATTGGTGAACAGTTGTCTCGATCGTGACCCATCCCGTCGTCCCGACACGTGTCAACTGTTGTCGCATCCACTGCTGTTGTCATCCGTCCTCAAACTGATCACCGATCTGGGCACGTTGCCGTGTCCGCGACCCATCAAGGAGCCCACAACGCCCGCATCGACTAAAAAGCTGAAAACGCGCGCCGGTTGGTCGCACAATTCCGTCATCTCTTTTTTGCACGTTGGTGCGCAGCAAGGGATTGTTATGAGAGTGCCAATGAGGTATGCTCTCGTTTAATATCGTGTGACAATCTGGTGCATTCACACTGTCGAAGACCTGGTGCACCGCCCGTCTGGCGTGTTTTAACTGCTGTTTCATCACATCGTTCAAAAAGATCTTCCATGTTTGTGCAGACGCCCGAATTGCGAGCACAAGTTTCTCGCCGCAATCGGCCAACAGCAACAGCGGACAATATCATGTCATGTTACGCACTCGGGCACATAATGAAACTGTCGAATTGAGATTGCCGGATGAAAATGTCGAGGTGGGTGCGTTTAGCCATTTTTCTGTGCAAACAATTTGCCAATTGTATTCCCGCACGCAGATTTGCCAAGTGGTGACCAACGGTCGCACTCATTTTGCAGTCACCGAGGATGGCGCACTGTTCTCGTGGGAGGTTGGAATTATTGCAAATCACGGGGTTCCGAAACATCAATTCTCAACGAACTCTTTTCTCAGGAAACGCTCAAAACCGCTGACGAGGATGTTGGTAGTTCGCCGGTGTCTCGCAAACCGAATGTTTCAAAATTTATCTTCAATTATGTGCGATCACCAAATGTTGTGACGGTGGCGGCCGGTGATGGATTCTACGTGCTTGTCAATGGTCGGTCATGTTCATCAAGCTCTCACGGGCTCAACTTCATGCATCTCTGAATTTTATCAGTTCATCACAATCTTGAGTCTTGTCAGCTTTTGCCTGACGCCAGTCAGTGTAGGCCTTATTTGGTGTTTCAGTTGGCGCAGTAATTTTTTACCGGCTTAAATGTTGTTCACAATGTACTGGAGAACAGCTTCTACGTTGATTAAAATTACTGCGACAACTCTTCTGCGGCCCAAACAAAAATTGGAGCCCGCGTCCGGTTGAAACGACGATTGCCTTTCTGCCAACAATTACAGACCAAGGCATGCTGCTGTCAGCTGGTGCGAGCGAGTACGGTTGTCTCGGCCTGGGCAGTGAAACATTAGCGGCCACACAACCGCGTGTCGTTGACGCACTGATGACACACGCGGTGACACGCGTGGCGTGTGGACCGGCACACGCGCTCGCATTGACTGACGATCATCGCTTGTACGCGTGGGGACGCAATGCTAACGGTTAGATTTGTTTGATGTTTACCATCACACCGTTCGCGATCACTGCAGTTGTGCGTTATATGACAACGCGGGTTAAAACACTTCTATTAATCTGTCACACAAAACTGGGCTAATTTCATCGTCGGCAACAGAAATCGTCGAATTTCGCACACACGCACACAGTATTTATCGTGTGTCCTATCTGCAGCGTATGACTCACGTGCAAAGTATAGCGTCCACGGGATTAGAATCAAAGCGCAGCCCGAAATGAGCGCATTATACACGGGCATGGATCGGTGCAACACGAAGCAGGCAGCGTCGACGATGTTTGCACGAACTTCGACGACATGCGTCGACGCCATTAGAATAAGCCCAAATCTGTCAGTCTTAGCACGTAACTCTGCTATCAAAAATGTTTTGGTGTTAACGCTCGCGTACAGCTGACGCAATGCGGGTCAGTGCGTGTGCTTGTGCTTAGCAGGTGCGCTCGTATATAGTCATAGCTTGGTTTGGAGTTAGCTGCGAACAAACGTGACTCTGCTAGGCTGAAGTGATGACTGTACCTTGTTCTGCTTGACGAATAATTTCGCGCTCTTTCGAATGGCTACGAACTGGACGTTTGCCGATGTTTTTGTTGCGAATGACTACCCAAAGTGGGCGTCTGCTTCAAACTTACCTCGGCTGGAGCATCCCGTGATCAAATAGACGGGGCTCCTAGAGAGAGGCTGGTTGTGCAGATGTGCACTGGCTGACCTCTACCGGTACTCTCTGATAAAGAGTATGCGGGCCGACAAATTTTGAGTAACGGGGACTGCGTGCGCGCAACCCTATCCAATTATTAATTTAATCTAAAATTGCAGGTCGTTTGGGTCTTGAGTCACGCAAGGCGGTCGTCGACACGCCACAACTGGTGCAGCTGGACGCCAAGGCACAGATCCATTCCATCTATTGCAGTTTGGATGCATCGGCAGTGGTGTTGGTCGATGGATTGGTGTGGGCAACCGGTAGCAATCGGTGCGTGCATTGTTGATTGATTAGACTGCTGCTCAAATCTCAGCTCACGTTACCTTCAGTTACAATAAACTGGCCCTGTCCAACGACGGTGAGTCAGTGAGCGAGACGCGTTTTTTTCGTCGCACCAATCTGCCCTCCCTCGACTTGCAACAACCGCAACCGTTTGCACTTGGACCCAACCACACTGCTGTAATATCAGGTGCGTTTTGTAGCACACTTGGTTGGTGGTTCATGTTCGCTGTCAAACTTAGTGATCGGGTCGGATCTGCCTGCATTGGTAGTAGGGTTAGAGAGATGTCGGGTGTCGGGTGCCAAAAAAGTGTAGGTGTCTGGTGTCGGGTACCCCCAGATGTCGGGTGTCGGTTTTTTTCGGACCCGACACCCGACACTTACGGTTCAAAACATCAGTTTTGCTGAGAGAAGAATTTTGAGAGAAAATTTTCTTCGAACCAAATGTTTCCGAAGACTCAGAATGTGACATTTTGGTGTTTATTTCGTGTGAAAATACTTGAATTCAGTAACTTGAGCCAAAAAATTGCACTCATGATGCAAATGAGCAAAAATTTGCCTGTTTTTGGTCCAAAAACAGGTGTCGGGTGTCGGGTTTTTTTCAAAAACTAGATGTTGGGTGTCGGGTTTTTTTTGCAACTGTTGGGTGTCGGCTTTTTTTCTGAGATGTCGGGTGTCGGGTACTTCCAGATGTCGGGTGTCGGGTACCCCCCCCCCCGACCTCTAACCCTAATTGGTAGCGCAACTTTTTTGTGCGAGTTTTGTTTAAGCCGCGGATTTTGACCAGCATAAGAGTTGCTCTCAGATTGCTAACAACTGTTAAAATTAATTGCCTCAATAAAGTGCCCGAGGCCCAAGATACTCGATACAAAATGTCGCGTAATCAAGCAGATCTTATTCGATCACCAGTCGATTCTACGGTACACGTTCTCATGCCAGTCACTGTCAGACCAACACGTGTTCGTGATCGGCTACCGATCCCAACATCGCCGGACCAACGCCAGCGATTATGAGAATGTCCAGTTCGACATGTCCGATAGTTCGACATCGTCATCTACAGCCTCAGCCACATGTGCATTGTACAGCACGCCACATCGATTGAAGATGGAGCATCGACCGCGCAGGCTGGTCGCTGCACATGACTGCACTTATGTCTTCACTGCTGGTTGGTTGGGCGCACTTGTGTCGGTCACATTTTGGTCAGTATTACTGTTGTTGGGTCATCCGATACGATCTTGCTTGGTCACGTGGCTTTTTCCTTGATATGTTGTTGTTATTTGTCTGACAACGTTTTCGCGCTGGTCGAAATCGGTGTCACCACTGAATCTCGAACTATCATCAGAGTACGGCTCTTGTCACGTGACCAAGACGGTGACAATCCGGACCGGACCCACTCTTGATTTCCTGAAAGTCAAATCTGCCAACACAACATTTATTTTTTTACAGACCATCGTCTCTTCAAGCACACACCCAATCACACTTGCATCCATGTGGAGTTGTCGACCGATCGTGAGCATCGAAAGGATGTGATAAGTGCCGACATGTGTGATGGCGCTATGTTGTTCGCTGTAAAATACTGAGTGAAACATTATAAATGATAGGGATATATCGATCGATTAACGTCGTTTCTGTTTCTCATTTTTACAAAGGTTATTCATATGTTTTTGAAACATGGTTTTTGCCACTTTTTCTGCACAGTGTTGTCTTTCCAACCGGTGTCATGCGCATGTCTCACTTTTTGAATGGCTGTGTTCATGGGAACATCATAATTATGAAAATTTCCCAAACCTTATGTATTTTGGACTTGTGTTTGTAGACAAACTGGGTACGTTCCCAAATGGTCGCAAATCCTGACCATGCACTTTTTCACGCAAGTTTTATTCGTCTAGTTTCACTCACCACTGTTACATGTTACAAACGGTCACAGATGATTACCAGAAAGACAACTTGCAGTTTAAATAACTTCACACACACTCATACAGGAATGTATAATAAGTGGGTCATAGAATGGCAAAAAAAAATCAAAGAAATTTTGGTTTGCAAAAATTTATGCTTCCACTCTTAAAAAGCTCACGTAAAGTTACTGTTAGTTGCTAAGCTGAAGTACCGAAGGCAGCTAACTCAGGGATAAGCGAACGTTAAGTGGTACACTAGATAAGCTCGCGTATGGCACTCGCAAACGAAATAAAATTAATAGGCTAATGTGCGGTTTTGTTGATCACGCCAAACCGGCTTTCTTCGCTTCGAAAAACGCCTTGAACTCGTCCCACGACACTTGACCGTCACCTGTGGACGCGTGATTTGTTACTATATGACTCATCATGCTATTCAGTCTTTTTCAACACTTGTAAAGCCATTCTGGTGTAACATTAAGCCTTGATTTTTGCTAAGTTTACACGACGATGAGCATGATCACAAGCCTGAGGCCAAACATGTGCAATGCGCCCATAAGTTTGTCATTCCAGTTGGCCATGCGTCACGACTCCTTATCATCAACGAACCGTTGGTGTCCATTTTCTTCATGAGTTCATCCAACATTTCCTTTGGCACACAGTCGAGTCCTTCCAGCTCCTGGCGTGTCAACGTGCCATCACCGTCAGAATCCAGTGAATCGAATTTGGAACGCACTAGGAACATGTGAATGGTGGTGGGTTTATGACGCGGTGGGACATTGCTAGACGCTGTATGGTTGTGCAGTGCCCAGACGTACACGGACACGCGCATGCAAAAATGTTCATTCAGCAACAAGACCAAGCTGTGGCTTAAAAAAGACTGGATACAACAACTTAAAATTTAGTGTTCCTGGATTCGCACGCCGGCACCAAGTTTTTTGTCCAGTTGTCATTCCTACCATAATTTTCTGTCCACCAGCGTTAGTCGCTGATGTTTCACAGGGTGCGTTTGAACAATGATGAAGCATAAGCACCAGAGCTACTATTATCTTGCGGGGTGCTGACCCGTTTTTCTCAGAGTGGGTTGCAGCATATTGAAATGAAACAACATTAACAAAACAAAAAACAGTAACAAACTTACGTTCCTCAACGTTCTGTGGGCATGCCTGTAAGAAAATAAATGTGCCATCAATTCGGTGCACTGCACGTCGTCCATGAAACAATCAAACTTTACCATTAGCAGTCGCTTTCTTGAAATGGTTGCCGGTGTTGATCAAACCACGATTAATCAGTACAGTAAGTAGTGTCGTTTCTGTTGTTTTAGTATCCAACCTGAAGGAAAACAAAGCAAGCGTGAACGTGCACGTGCTGGGTGTGTTTGTTTCAAAGCAGTTACAGTAAAATTACGACAGTTGAGTTGAGTCCCAAATTGCTTGTCCGTGCGGAAGCAGTTGCAAATAGTCAGCGATTGAAACAAAATGGTCATAAATCGATATGAGTTGGCGCAAAATAGCCAACGCTCCGTTTTGACCGGATGGGGTCCGTTTGTCAGAAATGAGCTTCAACTGTAAGATCAGAACATAGGGTACGGTACTGAGATTGTGAGAACGAAAACTTGCTGGTGCTTTGGGGCAGCAAAGAAACCTGCGAGTTTGTTGGGTACCCGAATCGAACTTCAGGCCCCAATATCGCGTTACGCATCCATGAACGACAACGTAGGCTTTTTTGTGTACATTTTGTTGCTGATGGTAACGCAATGCTTTTGGAAGAGCAAGGTCACACGGTTTTGTGCCACCGCCATGCTATTGTTTGGTCCATGTGACACGTGATGGTTGGTACCTAAGGTGTGGTCTAATGTGCTGAACAGGAATTATATTGCGCATTTGTAGTTGACAAGCTGGTCACGAACAGAACACGCGTGCGTGCCATTTTGCCAGTCATCTAGATCAGTGCAACCCTCAAACTTTGTGCGCCATTGTGACACTTGCGAGACAGTTACAGCACAGTAATAACAGCAGCAGTATGCATCATTGCGCCAGACTTGGTATACTCAGCGCTACGGGGATTGAAAAACACTTGCGACGATTTTTATGAAATCGAAAGCTGACAAGGACTTGCTTGACATGCAACTGGACCATACCGCACTCGGTACACATTAGGAGACCGATTTTCATGTGTCACAATGAATATGCATATGAAAAGTAGCCGAAACCTTGTCCCACGTAATGTGTATGCGTTAATATTATGACAAGGGAGATACGTATAGCAACTCATTTGGCAGGCAACTGAGTCATAACATCCTTGTGCGTGTCACTCTTGCCAAAGCACCACTGTTGACATTGAGGGAGGTGGTTTACCGAGTTTGCATACTAATGAAGCGACACTATTTGGAAAAGCGTAGCTGGCTTCCGGACCAGTGCTACACATCGAAAGCCCTGAAAACAGCCCCAATTACAGATTTCTTTCGTGTTTTTGTATGAGTGGCGCATGGTTGTTGTATGTTTGAAACCAGACATGAATTGTTTCAGATTCAAGTGCTGATTGAGGCAAGACGGCATCTACGCCCATGTACGCAAGTCAGCAGAGTTGCCAAATCTCAACGCAGAAAAACAAATGTGGGTACATTGCATGCCTGGCTATCCTTTGGAGCGCGCATCTAACAAACAGCAGTGACATATCTTACCAGACATGTACTACACCAGTTATGCGGCCGTTATGCACTTTGCTGGCATGGTGTGTCCGTATAGGCAATCCATCGGCTCATGGCACTTTTTTCACACAGTGCGCATGCAGCAGCACACGCCATTTTCTAAACAAAATGTACACTTTGAGCGGGTGTCATATTTTGATGACCGCTTTTTAATTTATCCGGTTTTTATTTGCTGCTTGACATAACACTTTTCTGCACAGTTGCAAAGTTTGGAGATGTTTCAACCGATAACTGCAGAGAATAGATGCATTCATTGACGGCAGTAATATTGCATGCAGCCTGTTTGTGTTGAGTGCCATGAGCCGGCGGATTGCCTATACGGTAGGTAGGCCTTGCCGGCCTTGGTCGAGAGTGGCCGGGCTGGGGCCTTTGTCACGCTGTACAGAATCATACAAATAACAAAATCGCAAGATATGGCCCAACCCGTTTGGTACCCTAGTCCAGACCCGGACCGACCATGCCAGCAAACTGAGTGCATATCGGCGTATATGTTGCATGATTCATTGCTCGTGACGTGAGCCCCGAATAGGCTTAGGCCAAACGCAACAAAAACCAGACACGTGAACCCTACCCGATATCAATTTTTATACCAAAGAACTATTACAATCGTTCAACAAATCTCATGATTTATCATAATCGCCGGTGTCCCTGCGTCTCCAAGGCGGTCTGTACCAAGGCACCGACCCACCGAAGTACGCGTCGTGCAACTGAGCGAGTGTGTCCCATTCGTGTTGTATGTGTGCAGTGGGATCGTCGTATATCGGATGCGGCGCGATACCGAATTGGTCGTAGAATAACTGGTTCGGCTGTCGCGGTATCGGCAAGCCCAACGCCTCATTGTTGTTGGTGCGATCGATGTGAGTTTGATCTGAGTTTGATTGCCATAATCGGGGTGCTGGTCCCTGTGGGTTAGGTGGTATCGTCGGTGCTCTGTCATTATAATGCGGCCTTTCCGTTGTTGCCGGCGGTGGTGCTGTGACATAACGATTTTTGGCTGGCGAACTTGGCAAACGTCCAGGTTTTGGTGCGGTGCTCGGTGGCAGATACAGGGGTGATTGGGTAGTCGGTCGCGGTGCGGGTGTCGGAGGATACCGCAGTCCGGTTGTTGCTCTGGGGGCCGATGCCGGAGGGGGATTGATGACAGGAGGAGGTGGGGGCGATGCGGCCACCGGCGGGGGTAACCGACCGGAGGGCTGCAATAATTGTGGATTTTCGAAAATAATATTCATTATTTCTGAAGGTTGTGCTTTCCCACTCACAGCATGATTTCCATCGACAAAATAACCGGGTGGAAACCGCGGTGGCGGACAGTGTGTGCAGTCGCCCACATCCCCTCTCAGTCCTTCGGATCCCGGTGGGCCATAAGTCCCTGGGATGCCAGGTGTTCCCGGCTCGCCCACTGGACCTGGCGCGCCCGGCTGTCCCGGAGTGCCCGCTTTGCCGTTGTAGCCATTCAGTCCCGGAACACCGTATTGCCCCGGTCGACCTTGTGGACCTGTGATATCCAATGCAATGTAATGTACATAACTTGTGTGATATGCTACAGTACCGGGTGCAATTCTAGGCTGAAAGTTGAAGTCACGTGCAAGCGCGTGCGAAACAGTGCAAAGTATAGGCAAAAATCGAAGTAACTTCGCGTGCACGGCGTGCACGCGAAGTTTTGCGCGTGCGCTAGCGTGCGCTCCCTATGTTTTAGCACTGGGAAGTGCTAAAAGTGGGGCGTGCACGCGACCTCAACTTTCAGCCTAGAATTGCACCCGGAACTGTACGTACCAATTTGTTGCAAACACAATTTGCTCACCTGGTTGTCCAGTAGGCAGCGTGATTTTGTACACTTCGCCGGGAACGCCCCTGATGCCGGGGTAACCACGAGCACCGTGTTTGCCTCTGAAATGACCGAAAGACATGTGGTTTAATTACCGCAGAACTTTTGCATAAAATAAAAACAACCCAGCTCACTTCGGTCCCGCTGGACCTTGAGGTCCCAATTTTCCCTCTTCCCCTGGTGGTCCAGGGTCACCAACATCACCGGGTTCGCCTTTATGTCCTTTGTACCCCTCGTACCCAGCTGGCCCGGACTCGGCAACAGCACATGTGGGCGCGCATCGTACTGAAGTCAAAATGAGATCGATTTGCGGTGGTGTAATTAGATAAAATTTCCTCACATTCGACTCAAACATTGTTAACCTGGTGGCGAGTCATATCCGGGCGTCTGATGTTTCACAATATCCTTTACTTCATCGCCGTCCAGGCCCGGAGGCCCGTCAATGCCGTGTTTGCCGTCAAGACCGTCGCGGCCGGGGGCACCGGGTCGACCGGGTGGTCCTGCCGGGCCTTGCATGCACGTGCAACCTGGGGGCACTTTCTATTTCGTACAATTATAAAAACTTAAATTTTAATTTTTTTTTTTTTATTTTTTTTTTTTTTTTACAAATTTTTTTAACATTTTGTAAACAAAAAAAAAAATATAAAAAAAACCTGGGCAGCAGGTCAGTTTGTTGATGTAATAGGTTATATGGTACTGACGAGAAATGCTGGCATATCCGGGTCGGGTCTCAGACTTCAAAAAGCAGCGGTTGCTTTGACTGAATTTGCTGAATCAAGACAAAACAGAATCTGATTGAAACCCAGATATAATACCAGCTTCGGTAGATCCAACTCACATTTCCCAGAATTCATATTTGTGGTGTGTCCAGCTGGTGGCTGCGGTCTACTAATCGGCTTTGTGGTCGCGGTTGTTGGGTACAGGGGTACGGCAGGCTGGCGTCCAGTGGGGGGTGATTGTGACGAAGGGTACCTGAAATCCTCGGGTCGAATCGTCGGTGGTGCCGGAGCGTCACCGTCACCCAAATACGGATCAGCCGTGGCCGTTGTCGGATTATAGACCGGATTTGCCGGTGCCAGATCGGCCGGATATCGATTTTGATTGCTGCCGCCGAAAAACGCGTTGCGTGGGCGAAGGGAATCGGGTCTGGGTGCGATGGTTGATAATTGAAAGGGCAGCGATCGGGTGGACGGACGTCGACCGAACACGATTTCGGGATCGAGATTATTGATCAACGGTGCACTGGCCGGTGGATTGGACCGCTCGTTGCGATCGAAAATGTCGGCGAATGGCAGCTCAGAACGACGTTCAAGTGATGTCGGGTACATCTGGATGAAAAACATGAAGGATTCTGACATTTTGGCTAAAATGTACCAAATTGAAACAAATGTACCCTTGATCTGCGATCGCGCCTTTCCATGGCACCAAACAGCGCTTCCTGACGTCGTCTGACCGCATGATAACGTCGGAAGAAATCCCTCAAATGTCTATCCAGTCGCGGATTTGACCCGAAGAATTGCGGCTTGCCATTGTTTTGCGGCGCACCGCGGCTGCTCGTTTCACGTTTCCTCATCAACGGTTTCTCCCGTCTTGAGTCTACTTCATCCTCCTTGTCTTCCTCGTCTTTTTCTTCAAATGGCGGAAAGAACTTGCCAAAATGCCAGAAACCGGTGATTTGCCACTTGTCGGCGATTGAGTCCTTCTGACGATCACCAAATGCGCTCAGACCTGCAACTCATTATTGTTGCAGGAAGGATCAAAATAATATGAAAATCACATATCCCATGGAGTCATCAGTCGATGCCATCATGATCTTATAAGCCACTGAGGTTCTCGGCTGTTTGCAAACACATACACATCTGCAGTCACTGTACCAACATCAAGCATAAAACCAGCGCGCAGTTGCAGGCATTTTTGTGGTGACCTGCCTCCTCTATGGCGCATTGCTTCTGACGATGACCTGGTTCACCACCCTTGCGTGAAAGCAGGAGGAAACCAGCAACTAAAGGCAAACCACGCCAACACGAGCCCGATTTCGGAGGTGTTGTTCTTGTAAAACGAATAGAAAGAGAAATCCTCATGCACCACGTTTATTCTACAACGTGTAACATTTCCCGAATCAGCGGCAACGTATGAACGTTTCACTAATCTGCCACCTCCTAAATCGGGCTCGCGTTGGCGTAGTTTTACTTTTACTATACACAGCTGCCTACAGTGTATGCACACTTCATGTTAAACCTTCAGCATCAGAAACAAGGAATCTGAATCGTCCCGCACTCCCGCAGTACGCACCCATTTGTCTGAATCTCTTTCCAGCCCTGAGCAGCATGTCTGTCCGTGCCATCCCGGTGCTACTGCTGCGTGGCATTCGACTGCGGTGGGTGTGGTCATCGTGGCCAATGCTGCTGTACATTCGCCACAAATCCGTCGATTCGTACTGAAATGTTGTTAGAAATGTTGAAAGTTGCTGTACATGCGTATCGAATTTTGGAAAAGTGATCTCTCACCATACAGTACTCGGTGTGTGAGCTCAAAACGGTATCAACGAACTGCACATGACTGTAGGCCCAGGGTATGGTGACGCCACAGACCAATGCGGTTACGGTCGATAGCAGAACTGACAGAAACGCTGTTCTTCGATAAGCAAGCATCAGATTCAGTTTATGTTGCTCATCTGATGTCGTGGCTTCACCTTTCACTCGATCACGCAATAGATGCATTGTTGGCTTGCCATGTGATGTTTCACTTGAAGGCTTGATGATGTGAGGCAAAGTGATAGCCATTGCGGCCGATTTGGATCGTCGGAATGAATATTCTAAGTGGAAATTGAGCGAGCTGTGCTCACAGACACGGGTGCACCCAAACACTCGTCAGGCGTGGTGCATCAGTGGTGCGCATGGGCAAATAACAAACGTAAAAATAATATTGATGACAACAAAAAGGCGATGCCATTTTTTGGAAAGGCATTTTTGAACAAAGACTACCTATCGTCACACACGTCACGACGAGTCCCCAAGGCGATTTGCGCACAAAATTGAATAAAATCGGCACATAGATCCAGTTTAATGATGGGAAAAGTTGTCATTGGATTTATTCGACGTTTTGACACGCAAATCATTGCTATTGTGATTTCACGAGATTTGGTGAAGCAGAGTCATACTTTGGTTACGATATGTTTCCACCAACAAATTCCCACATACAGAAAATTGAAGGTCACCAACACCATTATTTTCATGCCACTTGAAATATTGTCAAATTTTTATTTTCGAGGTACTCTGTTGTGGGTGAGAAAGCAATTGTACATCTAATCGTTTTATAAGGTGATTGGTCCCAATTTTTTACCGCAAATGCACTGTGAAAAATGAATCGGAAACCATAAAAAGCCGGTCAGCTTCACGGCTATTCCCAAAATATGTTCTGTAAATCATGATAAGCATGTACAGGTAAGTATAATACCTACTTTACACTGCACATCCAAAGGGAGAAGGTTTGACTCTGGGTGCGGTTTTGCAAGTCAAGCTGAAAATGACGAGGACCCACCCACTGACCCATATGAAACGTGAGCTACATAATTTGTGTGATACACTATGTTACTCACGCCAAATTCGAGTCTCCTTATTGTCTCAAAGTCAATCTAAAGTGATGTGACGGGTGTTTTCCGTGTTTATGAAATTCATGGGTATAATACACTCTGTTCACAAATCATAAGATTAGTATGTGACCAATAAATTTTGTCACATTTCTTCTGCTTCGCAAAGCGCAACTTTGTTTCATGGTCTTGGCCAAGACCAAGACCACACTACATGCGTGCGTGTGCGTATTATACTCGTTTCTCACGAAAGTGCGCACATCAAACCTGTGATTAACTGTTGTTTTAATTATGGGATTGCAGAACTCTTATGATCTCCTGAAGAACCGATTGGTGACGCAACGTCGGTCGCACATTATGTCTGCGATAAGCGAGATTTGATTCTTTTTGTTGTTGCGTCTGTCCTTATATCTTGTTTCCGCCCTTGTTTTCCGCCAAAGTCGTATGCGCGCACACGTTTGCGTGCATGATACGCACCTGCACCGACACAGCAGCGTTGAGTTACACATCGGGGAATAAATTTACGCATTGTTGTGCTGGGGGAAGGATGATTGCCAGTCACACGAAGCAAGCAAGCAGTCTGCTCCTCCAGAATTTGGTTGGAAGACAGTGCTGTCGCCGGTCGCCGAAGAATAATTTGGACTCGCTCGACACCATTGATCAAGTAATTCGAAAAAACACCCAAGTTGTTCCCAAATAGTTTTTATTTTCGAAAGTATGTGTCTTCGAAATCGGTTGTTTGAAAAGTAGTGCTCAGATATCTATTGTGTCATTGATCATCTTTTCATGGGGATTTAGAGTGATTCTGGATGGAGAGACACAAGCTCGGGACAAAGGCATCCACAGTACATATATATTGGTCGCACAATGACTTTATAAGAATTGGTCAAATTTTTTTCCTGAATCGCAAAGCAGGCTAGTGACGGGGCAATGACGTTGCGTTGCGCGATCACACACAAAACACGTAGTAAAGAGAATGTTTCAGACCTGCGGCAACGTGGTTGATCTGCTAGATAATTTTCAGCTGAAAATGTTTTGTGAAAATCACAAATAGCACAGTAGTTAAGAGTGACTGAACGTGAAAATCAGGATTGACTTTGATGAATTCTTATATGGTCATTGTGCGACCAATACCAGCCCTTTCCTCAAGCTTGATCACCCATTCGCCTAACGTGCATGAACAACGTGTGTGTTTGTGTGCGCGCATATTGCATTAAACAATTTTCGTTGAGACGGATACGATTGTGGAGGAATCTAAAAATTTAGTCAGCACGATCAAGCAGCTCAACTGGTATACCGCTCAACTGACTTTACAACTGTGGGGTGTGCGGCGTGCAAACCTGATGACTCATGGTCACCATGATTCAGGACTGATGGTCAGCAAATCTGGTGGATCATGCGCCCTTCTCATCGGGCGCCGTCCATTATGGACCCGGGTAACTTGGCTGGATTCATTCTGGAATAAAAGGGATAAGGCCTTGGGCATACAAATGGATTCATATTCCAAAACCGGTGGGCGGACAAACAAATTTTTGGCCAAAGTCAGCTGAATTTCGACATCGCTTGCACCCTTTCCAGCAATGTGTGTTGTGTGTTGTCAACGTCAATCCTGAGGGGGTCGCCACAGACAGAGTATGCATGCACAAAAACAGCACATGTATTATGTTGTATGCCCGCACCCACATGCATTGTAGTCCCCACCACTGGGCCCCGGCAAGGCACGACCTGGGAGTCCGTGCGTGGTTTCCTACGCGTCGGAGTCCAAAAAGAGATTCAGTACGGTAATGAAAAAATTAGATTTGTTTCAGAGATCGGAAACGGGCCGGGTAAAGTCGGCCCGGCCCGGCCCGGTCGGCGCAAAGTCCGGCCCGGCCCGGCCCGGGGGAGGGCTGCAGGTCGGCCCGGCCCGTTTTGGCTTGAGGTCGGCCCGGCCGCCGGCCCGGCCCGGTCGGCGAAAAGTCCGGCCCGGCCCGGCCCGGTGGAGGGCTGCAGGTCGGCCCGGCCCGTTTTGGCTTGAGGTCGGCCCGGCCCGGCCCGGCCCGCTCAGCCAATTTTCAAGGGCTGAAAACTAAAAAAGTCCAAAAAGCTGAAAAAAATTCGAAAATTTTCTGCAGAATACTTGTTTTCACTGGTTGGTACAGCTGGGGGGAAAGGTAGGTAGGTAGTTTGACGCGCCATCCTGATGCAGTACGTAAGTCGCCGCCCCGGTTGGTACAGTAGTGTAGTAGGTATGGTATAATTTTTGGCTCAAAATGGTTTAAAATCGGTATTTTTCACTCCATATTAGGGTTAGAGAGATGTCGGGTGTCGGCTGTCGGGTGTCGGGTGTCGGGTGCCAAAAAAGTGTAGGTGTCGGGTGTCGGGTGTCGGGTACCCCCAGAGGTCGGGGGTCGGGTTTTTTCGGACCCGACACCCGACAGCCGACACCCGACACTTACGGTTCAAAACATCAGTATTGCTGAGAGAAGAATTTTGAGAGAAAATTTTCTTCGAACCGAATGTTTCCGAAGACGTAGAATGTGACATTTTGGTGTTTATTTCGTGTGAAAGTACTTGAATTCAGTAACTTGAGCCAAAAAATTGCACTCATGATGCAAATGAGCAAAAATTTGCCTGTTTTTGGTCCAAAAACAGGTGTCGGGTGTCGGTTTTTTTTCAAAAACTAGATGTCGGGTGTCGGGTTTTTTTGCAACTGTCGGGTGTCGGGTGTCGGCTTTTTTTCGGAGATGTCGGGTGTCGGGTGTCGGGTACTTCCAGATGTCGGGTGTCGGCTGTCGGGTGTCGGGTACCCCCCCGACCTCTAACCCTACTCCATATAGGCGAAAAATCGCGCGTGACGCGCGAAATTAGCGCTTAAGAGCAGTGATGTAGTTGGTCCGAGCAAGAAAGCTAGCTAGCTGGAGGGGTCCGGCACAAGAAAGCTAGCTAGCTAGCCGGGTACCCCGATTTGGGGGGGGTATTGGTCCAGAAGTCAAAAACAGGGGTATAAAATTTGGTCGAAATTATGCTAAAATAAGCCTTAAAATGCGTATTTTTGTGCACGTGTGAGAAAATTTGAACGAATTTGACCATTTTGGCCCATAAAATGGTCATTTTGGCACTAAAATCAACACTTTTCTTACTTGATGACCGGAGCAAGAAAGCTAGCTAGCCAGTTTGGGGGGGGGTATGGGTTTCGGAGCAAGAAAGCTACCTAGCAGTTGGGGGGGGTAATACCCCCCCCATACCCCCCCAACCACATCACTGCTTAAGAGTACATTCTCATCAATATGTAGACATAAAATTTTGTTCCCGGACGACTCCCCCCAGCTCGGCCGGTCGGTACTACAGTAGGTAGGTTGATTGCAGGCAGGCTTTTTTGGTGGTACAGTTACAGTAGGAGTAGGTTGATTGCTGCAAAGCAAAGGCCTGGGTATGGGTAGCTACTGCTTCTTTCTTCAAAACGATGACTGAAAAGATCAAGAACTAGGAAATGTTACTGCGCGAAGCGCAAAAATTTTGAAAATTTTGGTTCAAAAAATGGTAATTTCGTTCAAATTTAGGCATACCGGGCCGGACTGCTCGGCCCGGCCCGGCCCGGTCCCCCCAAATCTCCGGCCCGGCCCGGCCCGGTCGACCAACCGGCACTCCTTCGATACTCGGGACCCTATAGTTAAGCTTGTTGTAAGCTATCAAATTGCTGTAAAAAAGTGTTCCTAGGGTTTTCAGAGGTGCTGAAAACGATAATGACATCCGTTTCAAGCCTATATTTAAGCCTAACACCTAAAAGCCTGAAAAGCCTACAAATTGTTTCTTTGATGCCATAACCGGTGTGTGCCGCAGCCGTCGTGTGCGTGTGTTAGCACGTAAGCAACAGGCACGGCGTGCATTGCATACTGACATAATGCTGATAGCGCTGCCTGGCTGTTCTGCGTGCGTGGGTGTGTTAGCCAGCAGTGGCTTGTGCTTCAGGTCTGCAAGCACTAAGCAGCACGCCGGCTGCACTTGGTCTGTGTGCAAAAGTCTAAGCTCAAGCTTGTCGTAAGCTGTTAAGTTGCTGTAATAACTGTCCCTAGGGTTCTCAGTTGCGTTGATGTTAACTTGAGTTCTGATAAGCTGTGGCACACCCAACAAGTGCAGCCAGCGTGCTGCTGGCTAACACACCCACGCACGCAGAACAGCCAGGCAGCGCTATCAGCATTATGTCAGTATGCAATGCACGCCGTGTCTGTTGCTTACGTGCTAACACACGCACACGACGGCTGCGGCACACACCGGTTATGGCATCAAAGAAACAATTTGTAGGCTTTTCAGGCTTTTAGGTGTTAGGCTTAAATATAGGCTTGAAACGGATGTCATTATCGTTTTCAGCACCTCTGAAAACCCTAGGAACACTTTTTACAGCAATTTGATAGCTTACAACAAGCTTAACTATAGGGTCCCGAGTATCGAAGGAGTGCCGACCAACCCCAAAATCGCGGCCACCGGGCCGGGCCGGGCCGGGCCAGCCCGTTTCCGATCTCTGATTTGTTTTTGTTTTTGTGTTGTTTTGTTATTTGTTTGTTTTTTATTTTTTGCCGTAAAAACGTAAATACACCCCCCGGAATGGAGCCCCCCGTAATACAGCACAGCCCCCAAAAAGGGGCCAGTGAATTAATAGAGCAGAGCCCCCCACGGAACAGTGTACCGTATTGTCGGAATCGGAAACCTCCCCCCTCGGGGTCGGGGCCCGGGGGTACACTACCGTAAAAACCTAAATACAGCCCCCCCCGGAATAGAGCCCCCCCCCCCCCCGTAATACGGCCCCCCCCAAAAAGGGGTCAGTGAATTGATAGAGCCCCCCGGAATAGAGCCCCCAAAGTAACATCCCCTACACTGTAGTGTATTAAGGCTTGATAGTGGTGTACAGGTACATTTATGCACGTTTGTTGTTTGTTCAGAGCACATAATACGCCTCCTATTGACGAATAGACACGAATAAATGCGGTTGCAAGCGAAAAAACATCCTTTCAAACCCGTTTTTAGGGGTTTTTGGGGGTATTTCTGGGAACAATCTTTCAGGTTCGGGTCAGTGAATTAATAGAGGCCCCCCCGGAATAGAGCCCCCCCGTAATAGAGCCCCCAAAATGGGGTCAGTGAGTTAATAGAGCCCCCCCTTCTATTTAGGTTTTTACGGTATCTCCCCCTCCGAAAAAAAACGGGGGTCCGCTGTCTCCCCCTCGGACCAGGAACTACACTGGTAGGTAGGTTGACGCTCCATCCTGGTACAGTAGGTTGCGAATTCACTGACCCCATTTTGGGGGGCTCTATTACGGGGGGCTCTATTCTGGGGAGGCCTCTATTAATTCACTGACCCGAACCTGAAAAATTGTTCCCAGAAATACCCTCCAAAAACCCCTAAAAAGGGATTTGAAAGGATGTTTTTTCGCTTGTAATCGTATTTATTCGTGTCTATTCGTCAATAGGAGGCGTATAATTCTAAAAACCCCCAACCCCAAAAAAAACCCCCAAACCCCCAACCCCCCCCCCACTATGTGCTCTGAACGAACAACAAACGTGCATAAATGCACCTGTACTGTACTGTACACCACTATCAAGCCTTAATACACTACAGTATAGGGGATGTTATTTAGGGCGGCTCTATTCCGGGGGGGCTCTATTAATTCACTGACCCCTTTTTGGGGGGCTGGGGCTGTATTACGGGTACGGGGGGCTCTATTCCGGGGGGGCTGTATTTAGGTTTTTACGGTTGGCGAAAAATCGCGCGCTACGCGCGAAATTAGCGTGTTAGCGTACATTTTCATCAATATTTCGACATCATTTCACACCCATTTGGGGTTTTCAGGCGTGCTTCTGGGAACAATTTTTCAGATTTGGGTCAGTGAATTACCTGCCGTATTGTCGGAAATAGAACCCGGGTGTGTATTTCTTCGCAGTGTAGTTCCTGGGGGGGAGGGGGGGGTCCCCCACCCTCGGGTACGCTATCTCCCCCTCAGGTGGTACACTATCCCCCTATCTCCCCCTCCGGGTACACTATCTCCCCCAATTTTTGCCTAAAATAGGCATTTTTAGGCCTAAAATGGGCATTTTTGTACCAAAAATGTGTGATTTTTAGGTCAATGTTCTCAAAAGTCGCCAAAATGCCCTTTTTATGAAGAATTTTTTCCAAAAAGGGGCAAAAATAGGTCAAATTTTCTACCCCAAAAAATGACTTCCCCCCCTCCTTCCCCCCCCGACCCCCCCCCCCCCCCCCCCCCCCCCCCCCCCCCACCCCCCCCGACACACAGCCCCCCCCCCCCCCCCCCCCCCCCCCCGACACTGTTTCTTCGCTGGGGTCATTATCATTTGGGGGGTTCAATTTATGGGGGGTCAATTGATGGGGTGGTTCTATTTTTCATTTGTACCCTCGACGAAAAAACTCGTTCTCAATAATACCCCTAAAAGTTGTTTGTTTGTGTGGTGTTCTTCGTTTTATCGCCTAAATTATGCATAAAAAGCGCTATGATGCAATGTATACAAGCTCAAACAAGATTCCACAAATTACCGATTTTATATTAAAAGGGTCATACTACGTTGTTTCATACTGGCGGAAAAACCGGTTTTTTTATACCGTAAAACCAAAATACAAGGGGGGGGTATTTCTTCCCCCCGGGGGGGGGGGCGGGCCAAAAAAAGGCCCCCCGCGGGGGCCCGGGGGGTATTTCGTGAAAAAACCGAAAAAAAACGAAAAAACAACCGATAAAGAACCGCAGTGTACCAAGGATAGGGGAAGCCCAAATAAGCAGATAGCAGAGGTCGCAAGCGGGCCGGGCCGGGCCGGCCCGACCCTCCAAATCTCCGGCCCGGCCCGAAGCTTCTGAAGTGACTTATTTTACAGAAAAGGTAGGTATTTTTTTGTCAAAAATACTAAAATTTCTGACGGATTCGGCAAGTAAGTGATCAGTATTGTCTATCTGACGACTTTTTCATGGAAAACAATCAGTGGTTTGGCTCTACCCAGGCGTGCAACCAACCTACTGTACCACCAGAAAGGCCTACAATCAACCTAGCCGAGCTAGGGGGGAACAAAATTTTTTATGTCTAAATTTTGATGAAAATGTGCTCTAAAACGCCAATTTCGGGCGCATCGCGCGATTTTTCGCCTATTTGGAGTGAAAAACATCGATTTTATACCATTTTGAGCTAAAAATAGCAACCTACTGTACCAGCCCCGGGGGCGGCTACCTACCTACTGTACCTGGATGGCGCGTCAATCTATCAGCCTACTGTACCTAAGGGGGGACCCCCAGCCACACCATTGAAAACAATTTACCGTAAAACCCTAAATAGAAGGGGGCTCTATTAACTCACTGACCCCATTTTGGGGGGCTCTATTCCGGGGGCCTCTATTAATTCACTGACCCGAACCTGAAAAAATTGTTCCCAGAAATACCCCCAAAAACCCCTAAAAAGGGGTTTGAAATGATGTTTTTTCGCTTGTAATCGCATTTATTCGCCAATAAGAGGCGTATTATGTGCTCTGAGCGAACAACAAACGTGCATAAATGTACCTGTGCACAACTATCAAGCCTTAATACACTACTGTGTAGGGGATGTTAGTTACTTAGGGGGCTCTATTAATTCACTGACCCCTTTTTGGGGGGGCTCTATTCCGGAGGGGGCTGTATTTAGGTTTTTACGGTATTTTCAACCAAAAAAACAGATTCAAAAATCGCAAAAATTATCACAAAAATTGGGTTAAAATCTGAGCCAAAAATTCGGGCCGGGCCGGGTCGGAGATTTGGGGGTTCGGGCCGGGCCGGAGATTTGGGGGCTCGGGCCGGGCCGGGCCGGCCAAACCCGGCCCGATTGCGACCTCTGCAAACAAGGTATTTTTGACGCATAGTAATGTTAGCATAGACACACCACAGTGGTGCCCAGTGTAGTTCCTGGGGGGAGGCGGGTACGTCTGTTCTCCCTCCATGGTACGCCTGCCCCACTGTTCCCCCTTCGGGTACGTCTGCTCCCCCAATTTTTACCTAAAACAGCCAGATTTTGGATTAAAATTGGCATTTTTAGGCATAAAATGAGTGATTTTTAGGTCAATGTCGTCAAAAGTCGCCAAAATACCCCTTTTAGGAAGAATTTTTTCCAAAAAGGGGCAAAAATCGGTCAAATTTTCCACTTCAAAAAGTGACTTTTCTCCAAATTTGGGTCCTCCCTTTAAAATCGTTCCTTCATTTCATTGCTCTGATTCTGATTTGCATTGATCATCATAATTTAATGTGCATTACCGTTTATTTGCCCCAACAGCTGTGCTGCTATTTTTCAGAGTTCGTGATCGGGTGAGCTAATTATTGCAATCGTGTTGTATGGCCACATGATCGACACACAGCAGAGCGAACCGGGTGCAGACATGATGGTCGATGATGTTCAGCCAGAGACATCGACCCCCAGCACGTCACACGGTGGACAGAAAGAGCAACAACAACAACAACACGACACAAAGATATTCTATTATATTGACGAAGAGGACACACCCTATCTGATCAAACTGCCAAATGTGTCACCTGACAAGGTCACATTAGCCGATTTCAAGACAGCCCTACAGCTGCAGAATCGTCCTAATTATTATAAATTCTTCTTCAAATCGCTCGATGCTGATATTGGGTGAGCTGCTTTGATTGCTTGATAAATGAATAACCAACATTTCAATAAAATTTGTTTCAGCGTCGTCAAAGAAGAGATTCACGATGAGAAAGCGAAACTGCCAATGTGTGAAAATGGGCGGATTGTCTCGTGGGTACGTTGGTCTCGCTTTATTGGTGTCAATGCTGTTTGTAAGTAATGAGCAGTGCTGTAGCTCGGGGGGAGGGGGGGAGCGGGGGTTTCTCCAAAGGTACAGTGTCCCCCCTCGCCGGTATGGTATGTGTCCCCGCACTCAGGTACAGCATCTCCCCCTCCCTGGTGCGGTATCTCCCCAATTTTTTCCATATTTTACCCCAAAAGTGCTTTTTTGTGGTCCTTTTTGGGGATTAACATGAGGTGTGTTAGTAGAGGGTGATGCCCGTGAGATTCTTAGCACCCCATTGCACGGTACCGGGGCCATTTTGTGGTTGTGCCTTCCCATGCCCATGGCTAGTTTGGGGAGATCTGGTCCAACGGCCCTCTGCCCATGCAGGCCGTCTTCGCTCCATTAAACTGTTAGGAACTCTGTGGCTATTGTCGTGTGCTGTGGCCAGGGGTGAAAAAGGAAAGCAGAGATGGTAAAGCACTGGCGGGCGTCCGTTGCCGACTGTGGTGGCAAACTCTGTGTTGAGCTGTGAAGCTGTGCTTGGCCGATCTTGGCTAGCTCTTAACCTTGATCGTTTCCACCCGTCACCACGAGGAGGTGACAGCTACTGCAACTGGGATTACTCTGTAAAATAAAAAATCTAGGATGCCCAGGGGGGGTTATTCAAAAAAGGGATGCGAGAGCATTGTGTGACTGTTGTATTTAGCAAATTGTTGAAAAAATTAATTTGGAGTCCTGTCTACGCCTAGGTTTCGCGGGGTATTCGAGACCATCGGCGTGACGTTGTGCCCCCCGCTCGTCAGCCGAATAGCACAATCGCCATGTGAAACTCACTTAGTAAAAATGATAAATTTTAAAAGAAAAAAATTGTCTTTTTAGAGAAAAAAAAATCTAAGAAATTAATAAATTGTAAATTGTATTACTGTTGCAATGTCGATAAGTAATATGAGTAAAACATAATGCTGTTTATGACAAAACTGGGTGTTTTCTAAAAAACGGGGAGTCACAATTACCCAGTTTAGATAGCTGTGGTGAGTTTTTTAATTATGTGTTTATGAATTAGTTTTTTGTTAAGCAGGTTGTATTTCCATAATTGTTTTCTATATCTGGTTAGATAGTGTAGTATGATGTCAATGATTGCTGGTTTTTTGAATCCTCTTTCCATAAGTTTCCTACACATGTGTGTAACAGCTTCCAGCCATTGTTCTTTAGTAGCGAGTAATCTGTTGAATCTGATACACTGTCCAGTGATCATACCTTTGAGTAGTCTGGAATGTACGCATGAATCTGCATCAAAGTATTTGCTTATCCAAAATTTGAAGTGATTTGTTTTGTCATATAAGTGTATTTTTTGCGTTTTTGTTTCAATTGTTAGATCTAAGTAGTTAATAGTGTTGTTTGATGCTTCTTTATTGAGCTTAAGTTCTTTTGGGTAGATTTCTTTATGTATTTTATCAAAATTATAGTTTATGACTAACGTGTCATCTACATATCTAAATATTGGTGTGTCAATGTATATTCCTTTGTTTTTTTGCGAAAGAAATTTGAATTCTTCTGCGCTAAGGGTGAGGTCTGCAAGTAATGAAGATGCGTTGCCTCCCATTGGTATTCCTTTTATTTGATGCCAAAAAAGTTCATTTTTCAGAGGAAAATTGAGCAAAAGGAGTGTGTAGCAGTGTTTCATTTAGTTCTTATAAATGTGAGCAAGATTATAACATTAGAGTAGTATAAAGCTGCATATATAGTTTCGGACCCTCTCACGAGTCTATATATGTCACAATGCATCCGGGTCCTCATCAGTCAAAACCGGTGTTGGCAGCGCAAAAAATGGCTATTTTGGGGGTTATGCTTGCGCCAAGCGATTTTGAACGTTTTGGAAATAAAAATGGGCGACTTCACGGTTTTCGGAAAAATTTTAGGATAGGATACCGAATACCCCTAGGTGAAAATCAAGATACCGGATACCAGGGGGTAACCTCCCTCCAACGACGCCGCTGTCCCCTGTTTCCCTACGCTGCGGTTCATTATCGATGTTTTCCGTTTTTTAGGGTTTTCGGGTTTTTTACGAAATATAAAAAACCGGTTGTTCCACCAGTTAGTAACGTAATGAGAAGTGAAAAGTGTCTTTTTTAATTCCAGCTTGTGTCAGCAGACGGTTCATCTCATTCTGATGGTTCGAACAATCGCAAAACTGCGGGTCTTGGTCGATTGGCCGCACCGATCTTGGAACATCAGGCAGCATTCAATACCGCCGCTGCGCAGTTTGATCAGACAAGTCCGTTGTGTTGCTTCGTTCTGGTCAAACTGTAACATACTGTATATTGATCTTTTTCTGCCGACTTCAGATTTATTATTATTTTGTAATTTAGTGGCCACGACCGACTCCGAAACGACGCTAAGCGCGATGCCACCCCCTGCCCCACAAAACCGTCTTTTCCCACCGAAAACAGGTGGAGCGAAATTGGATAGGAGATTATTACATTTACAAGGACAACACGGTGCGTTAGGTTGGTTATACTATCTTAATTTTATTCAATTTTTATTCTTGAAATTGTTGTGAAAAGTCCGGCTTGGTGAAACTAAGTTGTATTATTATGGTGGCTCTGTGTGTGTGTGTGAAGTCTTGTCGCGACGAAAGATGGACACATTTTACATTTACAACCTAGGCACAACATTAGCCCACACAAAACGTCACAACAATTCTGACGGACAACGCATTACTTTCTTTTATGGATGCAGTGTTGTTCCTGGGGGGAGGGGGCCCCACTAAGGTACACTAACCGCCGCGACCAATGTACACTAGTAGACTGACCGCCGCGCCAAGTACACTAACCGCCTCAATTTTTGCCCAGAATAGGCATTTTTAGGCCTAAAATGGGTATTTTTAGGCCTAAAATGGGTGATTGTTAGGTCGATGTTGTCAAAAGTCGCCAAAATAACCTTTTATGGAGAATTTTTTCCAAAAGGGGGCAAGAATCGGTTAAATTTTCTACTTCAAAAAGTGACTTTTTCCTGGATTTGAGTCTTCCCCCCTTCCCCGCCAGGGAGGTACACTAACCGCCGCACGGAAAAAGGGGTAGGTACACTAACCGCCGCGCCGGACCAGGAACTGCACTGTATGGATGCACTGATGATCTGTATCTACTGCATTGGTGTTTGTCTGCTCGATACATAGAGGCATATTTTGCATTGCGTGGTAATGTCATTCTACGTCACGTGATCGAGAACGAAACAGTGGTGCTGTTGTTTTGCTGTGACAAGTGGTGAAATCGTTGGAAGTTTTATGAAGAGGCACCAAACTGGACTGTCTTTGTGATTTCGGCGTCGAGAAATAATAACGTGCCAATGTTTGACAAAAATTAATGGTCAAAACACGATGAGAAAGCCGCACAGTTAACTTCTTAGTTTCTTTCGGTCAAATAATCAATGGGTATCATAACCTTTTGTGCTGGCGCCTATTGGTGCAAATTGCATCTAACACCCATCCAGTGTAGTGGCAGGCAAATGGTTGCAAGGTACCCTTGGGGGATGGATCCAGATGGTTGCAAGGTACCCCCTACCCAGCCTCCGGAAGGTTGCAAGGTACCCCTGAGGTCCGAAAAAAGGGTGTTTTTTGCATGCATTATACTGCAAATTTGGCCGAAAAGTTGGTACTTTTTTGCAGTTTGGCCGAAAATTTGCCTAAAATACCTATTATATGGAGGTTTGCGCGCGGAGCGCGCGAATTTTGGGATTTTTAGGTCGAAAAACACCCATTTTTGCCTATAAAAACCATAAATTGATGGTTGCAAGGTACCCACCGGGGTGGTTGCAAGGTACCTACCCTTCCCCCTTCCCCCCAAGGGGTGGTTGCAAGGTACCTAATCCTTGGGGGGGAATCCCCCCAGCTACTACACTGCACCCATCCAAATTTTTGGTTGTAGATGAATGTGAAATTTTAGGATTAGAACAACTCAAAAAGATCCGAGATATCTACTGCTTGGTTTCTTCGTTTCCACTGACCAGAGACGTTTGCATGTAAGCAGTGTCGCGTGTGAGTGCAGCACATACACAGCCAATTCAATTACATGTGTAATAAAGCGGCTTAGTGGTGCAGCTTGCAATGGTCTGGACTCAGGGTTGCCGTCCAAGCTTCAGGTTTGGTGGTCTGTCTGTGAGCAACTGCCTGTGTGGTGGTAGGTTCACTCAAGCTTGAAACCACAGACAGACAGGCAAATGTGTGCATTCTATCGAATCTTGGTTGGCATTAGTTCTTACTTACGAAGTTGTGGGGTACAAACAAGAAACTGTTGAGTGAAGGAAGACAGTATGTGCATGTGAGTATGGCCTGATAATGAATAACCTTCCTTCCGGAATGTGTGGATGTGGGTGGGTTTCAACAGCTATCAGCCGCGAGCCAGACCTGTGCGTCTTTCGTTTGCCGCTTGTGTGCTTCTGTGGTGTTTCCCTCTGCAACAAACATCGTTGCGCGCAAACTCTGTCAGCATGTGATTAGTACCTCGGATTGTCTGTCTCTGACACGGCACGGTTGCTTGACGTTGGCCTCTGTGGTTTGATCTCGCAATCGTAACCCAACCAGGATGTATTGACAAGTACAACACGCTCGTGCACATGCCTGGTTTGACGTTCAGCGTGTTGTACGGGTTTTCGCTCGATGTTCCTTGCTAATTTCATCCATTTGCCATTGTCATATCGTATCAACGGCGTCGTATTTTGCATCAGCCAACCCAGTGCATTTTCAATCACAAAAATGTGTGCAGTTGTGTGGGGTGGCGTGGTATCGAAGTTATGCCCTTTTGTACCCCTAGCCCTAACGCAGTCATATACATACATCGCATGCCACTTTCGGCTAGATTAAAAGTAAGCTCAAGTACGTTTTCATATTTTTTAATCCAGTTGCTGACTGCTGATGCTGGCTCTCTTGCTAACGATGGTGCTTGTCGTGTTTTCCTCTGGACAAACCTCAACCTTATGTGTGTCTCCAAAATATTTGTCGGCTGTTTGACTGACTTGAGAGAGGGGAGAAGCCTCCATGCGCATGTTTTTTGGCTTGTTTGACAAGTATCCTCATGAAAAACAGCTAAACGTAGGAGTCTCAACAGTATGTTTGGGCGTAACGTCAAGCGTGTCCAGAAAAGTACCGCAAAGCTAAAATTGAATTGTCCTGTTTTTTTGCCATTGAATAAGAGGATCTAAAATAGGATTGCTTTGGCTGTGTTCCATTAAATCTAATCCAGAACTAAATACACTACATTACAGCTACTGATCGGCTTAGTCTTTTTAGATGCCGCAAGCGCAAACTCAGCAGATACTCACAGTGGGACAGAGCCGCGTAAATTTGCATTTAACGATCTTGTATTCCCACATCAGCGCTTGTGCCGCTTTGAATGCTGGCTTGCTGCAGCTGTAGCTTAGGAACAAGACATTTTTAGGTATCGTGTCTGCTGACTCCCGGACAAAGGCATGGAGTACCGAAGCTTTCTGCAATAAAAAGCAGAACACAGTCGATTCGAACGTCCCGAGTAGTGACGGAGTTATGGCTTGGGCTGTTTTATTGTCACACATATTTTTGTACTTATGCAGTGCGGTAGCCGTTTTTTGCGCCTGTTGCACCCCTCGCGCACTTTACTAAGCGCCGCTTTATGTCCGCCAAACGCCAATATTAACCGTTTTAGCAGTAAAACTGAAATTATGGTGCTCGCTTTCTTGAGAATCCTGCGCCCATAGCGCTTACAAGGCTACCTACCCTGTTACCCAGAACCCAGGTTTGTTCTTTTGTTGATGTTGATTTGAGGCTTGGCCCTTCAGAGCGTCGTATGGAATCGATTCCACAGAAGTGGTGACCACTGACCAGACCATCTCCATGCAATCCGTCCCTTCGTTTTGTTAGGTTTGAAACTGTTAAATACATATGTCTTACATATATCCACAGGAAGCGCTCCGGATCTCTGACAAGTCTATGGGAAACTTAAAACTTCATCGGTAGCCGCAGCACAGTTTCCTTGTTTTGACGGATTGTGTCATTAATCAAGACATTCCTTCGTTCATCCTATTGACCCACCGAAGCTGTCAAAACTTTACACGAATGATTAATGATTGTCGAGCTCTTGTTCGTTGTACGACGCTCGTTTTGCGATATTTACGAACTTGTAAACACCAACACGTACAGATAGATGCTACTACAAACTTGACTTACTGTTCAGACATTGATTGTTTTCTTGAAAACATCACTAATTTATCCTGCGCCGATGCTAGGTGAACTTGCTCCGTTCGTTAGATTTTCGACGTTACCCGTCCGAACTCATCATAAAAAGTTGAAAAATCTGTTGCTTCGCATCTCTTGATTATTATTTTTGTACTCAAAATATGGCTGTCGTTTGACAACTTCTGTAGCAAACTCATTTGGCTTGTACAATGCAAAGAATATGAGATTTTAGGTGCGGCATTATCCACTATTTTGGCAAATGTGAGTTCTTCGTCAGCTTTTGCAGCGCAGCACTAGAACTAGGAAGTGCAATGATTGAAAAGCTTGGGGTAACGATAGTGGTTTATTGTTTTTCACTGATCGACTCTTTTCTCGTGCGGCGCCGTCGTGCTGTTCCTGTTTTTTATGACCAGGTTTGCATTTGGCTAACATTTTTACGTGCTGCACGGCTTACAGCGCATTCTTCCAAGTCGTACATTCAATTTATCCACGGGTAATGGTTGTACTCGACCGGAACATCACATAAACCTACAGTAGGTACTTTGTATTTTCCCAAGGAATGTGGACAGTACAGCGACATCTTGAGCTTAGAAGGCTCTTGCATCTGAACTCATTTGAAAATTCGAGGTCGAACTCACTGTTGGTTATTTGTACATCATTTTGTCTTCAGCGCATCTTGCTAATTCTAATTTAATCTATTGCAACATATCAACCTGCCATTGTGGTTGGGCACTACATACACCATTTGGCGTTTCAAGCCATGTCCGTGATCTCATACGCATCAACGTCCCAGGGGGTGCACCATCCGATCACCGGTCAACCACTTGACCCCGAGCAGATCTGGGCACTCTATCGTCGCAGTCAGAGTGCAGCATCGTTGGCGAGTTCACTGGCCAGCAATGGCAGCTACAGTCTGGTCGGGGCCGAGAATTTTGCGCGCCAGAATCAAATGCTGGTCAATGCTGCTGCTGCAAGTAGCGTTGGGTGTGCAACGACGCTGTCTAATCTGGCGCGCCCATCTGTGACAACTAACAACAACGGTAAGGTTACAAGTCACTGCACTCTTGTTGCTTGTGTCTGTGCATGCGCAATGCACGGTACACCTTACACTTGTACAGAATGTTAGATTGGTATTTCTATTTTAAGAGGTTCTGCATTTGTGTCAGGCCACCTGGCGCGTTTAGTCGGACAAGACAGTAAGGTAGGGGAAGATATTCAAATTGAATAACTCGCAAAAACACCATTCGGCTCGGTTCAAATGAGTGTCGGGGCTAACGTGCACTTTGATAGCTGCAGATAAATCAGCTGCAGTATGAAAGGAACACAAAACAACGCCAACGCCGAACATATTTCGTAAGCTTGGTTCGGTCTTCAGGTCCATGTTTGGCCTTATCTATCAGTGCATCCTGTTGTGTACCTTCATGTCTTGCTGGTTTGTCTGGTCTATTCCCGTGGTATATGAATGTGCTTGTTTTCACGGCGCATAAATTTCCCTGCCCCAACACCACTGGGCGAGTGCCCCAAGCACTAATGGTGTAAGCTGCGCTGACTGGGTTGGGCAGCTTCACTTGACTTGCATTGCATATTTGGTGTTCTATTTCTAGCTGCCCACTATAGCATCGGAGACAGAATTGTGCATTTGTGGTGTGCCCTCGCCCGCGGTGGGGCCTGGAGTTGTATAGCTGATGTGGCCAGCAAATGCTGTGTGTTTGGGTGGGGGTGTTGTTTGTGTGTGCTCATCTCATCACACACATATTTGCACCAACATAAGGCCATTTATTTGGGGCAATGAGCGCATAAAATTACAATCGCTTATGATGAGGGGGAGGGGCCGTTTCTTACCAGAAAGCGGGGGATATAATGTGCGCAAGATCCATTTGGGCAATCGGATCGTTTGGTGAGTTGCTAATGAGTGAGACCTGGCCTGTTGACATGCCTGTTTTACAAGCATTTTTTGTGGTCAAAGGCGGTGGCTGAGACGTTTTGCGATGAATTGTAATCACTCCCCGAGGAACGAAAAGCAGCAATTTCCTTTTAATATTATTTTCACGATCTAAGCGAAATGAGCAATAGGGACCATTTTTCTAATTGTAAAGCTGCTATCCGCGTAACATACGTAAGTGAGCACATAACGTAATTGCCAAGCTGACAGCTAAGTAACGGCTCTTTTGAAGTGAATAGATGAGCGCTGGGAACAGTTGCGGGTGAAGTTTATGTTGAAATTGAAGTTGAAGGGCATCAATAGTGTGATACGATATGAGAATTGAAAATGAGAAGTACCCATGTGTTTGTTCGTTGAAAGTGCGGTATCAACAGCCAGCAAGCTGAGGATGACTTAACTGTCGTTGCTGTTACTCACCGTTTCAACGTGGGCTGCTCGCACGGCGACCGTGTCGTTAAAAGGCTCGTTTGTCGTCCTGACACTGCTCTTTTGTCTCTTGCTTGTGATCTTGCAAGTTTGAAAAAAAGTTTATGCCCGTTGTGCTCGATGCGAAGGGGAACGAATGAATGCAGATGTACGTATGATCTGTGCATTGAAATGCCGGAACTCAAAAGGTGTTTGTCTAGGTTTTCGCGTTCCCACAGCTCAACGAAAAATCCAGAGCAAATCTTTGTTTGTCGACTGTAAGCGAATAGTGAATAATGAAATAGAACCATTAATTTGGTGGGCCACAGACAATAAGAGAACATTCACATTGATCAGCGAAGCGTGAAAAGGGCGTCCCGGGGTCGTGTGACAGAGTGCACTCCCTGCCACAAGCACTTGTATCTTGTGTAAACATGATGATGGGAGCAAATGGCAACATATTATTTGGTTTTCCATCATTGGGAATGAATTAACAAATGAGCGCACACGCTCGGCTGGACATCTCTCATCTGGTGCGGTCACTAATCGGCACTGGTTCTCGATGGTTGTTCCGGTTCCGTTGTTTTGCACGTCCAATTGACCTGACACCGCAAAGTGCGCGTGTACACAATTTTCAATGGTGGGATGATTGCGCAATTTGGGATGTACCATTTGAGCACAGACGCACGTACACGCACACTGTAGGTGGTCTATTTGTGGAAGTTGGTTGATATTGACTGCTGCTTGCGGTTGCGAGTGCTTTCTCGGTGCTGAGTGCCTCAACTTATCACCCATTTGCGTCTCTTATTCGAGAGTCGGTACCGATTTCGGCGGTAATTATTTCTATCGATCATTATCGATGTTCTGATCAAATTGTAACTCAATTATCCGATCTACTTTGTATCCATCTCTCGACATGCCCGACTCAGTGGTGTCTGAAGGCAATCTGTTCAAGAGTCGTCTTGTCACGTGCAGCGTTGAAAATCTCCATCAACAGAAAGCGACGACATTTGTGAATCGAGATCGAAAAGTTGTGCGGATGGGCTCGAAAATGCTGGATTCTGACCGAGTGTACGATAGTGTGCCGCCCGCTGATTGTTTCGTGACCATTCAACGTCGTACCCGCTCCCGATCTTGTGTTTTGCATCGAACTGGCACTTCACAATCGCATTCGGACGTGTCCATGTCGTACCAGCTCGAACAGACCGGTTACTACTACAATCCCGAGTACAATTATCCCAAATCATCGGTGTCGAGCAGTGTAGTTCCTGGTCCGGCGCGGCGGTTAGTGTACCTACCCCTTTTTTCCGTGCGGCGGTTAGTGTACCTCCCTGGGGGGGGGGGAGGGGGGGGGGGAAGACCCAAATCCAGGAAAAAGTCACTTTTTGGGGTAGAAAATTTGACCGATTTTTGCCCCTTTTTGGAAAAAATTCTTCATAAAAAGGGTATTTTGGCGACTTTTGACATCATTGACCAAAAAATCACTCATTTTAGGCCAAAAAACCCCCCTTTCGACCAAAAAACACAAATATAAAAAAAAAAAAGGGGGGGGTAGGGTACCCGCCGCGCGGCAGAGAGCATACTTGTCCTCGGCGCCCGCGGGGGAGGTTCCCCAGGGGGGGCCCCCCCCCCCCCCCCCCCCCCCCCGAACTACAGTGGTGTCGAGTGATAGTGGGTGCAGTGATGGAGGGGATGACCAGCAGCAGCCATTGTACTACGTCTATTACTATCGCAAACGGAGACGCAGGATTCATGGTGTGCCATTGCGGTGGCCCGGCTATTGGATGAAGCCGGCTTGAGCAAGAAAAAAGAGCAGAGCTGTTATTTTGTTCCAGTGGCTTCGGCTTAGGCTGATTTTGGTATCAGTCTTGGCATAGGCTTAGTTTTGTGTTTGGGCTTAGGCTTAGGCCAAACCGTTTTTAAATTCTGCTGTTTTGGACTCTGGTTTTTTTCTTGCTCAAAGTGATCTTGCTCAAACCGGCTTTACTCAGTTAGTTGCCCGTCCGCGCCCCGTACTCGCTAACTGGTTGCTTGATAAGCTGTTTTTGGATTGTGTTGTCCTATCGCGCGGTTGTTCTATTCAATAAGTCCGAGTCCGACTACCAACCAGAATGACAGAAAACACCAGCCAGCGGCAGTAAACCACGAAACCCTGCTGGCCAGCTGGTCAATAAACCAGAAAATATAGCGGGCAGTCTGAAATCTTACTAACAACGGCCAGCAAATTTGATTAAAAATGCCCCAAGTCGTATAATGTTTGAATGCTAATTTATCTTGTGGGGTTTGAGATCGTGTGGTTGTGGTGAGAGCGTGATTCGAATAGTGACATGAGTTACCCTCAATTGTACCCATGTGACGGCAAGCCAAAGGTTGAACACCAGATAAACTGGAATTAGTGACTCTCAACGTACTCGTTATTGCAGCGCGACATCACCAACGACGACTTCGTGACAACGACTCGGTGTTGACGAGTGACTCGGACACAAATCGATTGTTCGAGACCGATGATGACGATCGATCACGGTGCGTATTGGTTGATTGATTGACAGTTTTTATTGATTGGATCAATGTTTTTGGCCTTTCTTCAACGTTTTCCACTTGCGCTTTGAATTTGAGGCGTCAATTGAAATTTTCACATTCATTGAACTGAACCTGGTGAGGGTTAAAAAAAGTTTGAGTGAACCTTACTCTGGCTAGATAAATGAACATGTGTGTCTGTATTGCTGCAGTGTTTCGACGTCGACCGACATCACGAGTGTCAGTCGACAGTACATCAAACAGCGAAAGAAGCGCAAACACTATCGACAGCCTGTTAGCAGGGTACGTTTTGAAATTTGTCATATTGTTTACTTGAAAAAAATTTTTTGTAGCGTCCACAAATTATACCTGACCTGATTCAGGCTTCATCCGTGACCTCAGTGACCGAGTCTTCGATGTCACTCAACATCGTTACCGTAACCCTCAACATGGACACAGTGAATTTCCTTGGCATAAGTATTGTTGGACAAAGCAATCAACGCGGTGATGGCGGCATTTTTGTGGCCAACATCATGAAAGGTTCATTTTTTTCTCATTGGTTGCAATATTGCTGAGTTACGCGAGTAATCACGACAATTTTTCAGGTGGTGCTGTGGCACTCGACGGTCGCATCGAGCCGGGCGATATGATTCTGCAAGTCAATGATGTTTCATTCGATAGTCTGTCCAACGACGAAGCAGTCCAAGTGCTCAGGGAGGCCGTGCAGAAACCAGGGTACGTTCGCTGTACGTAACGATATTACTGTACTTGCAATCGTGTTTTTCTAAATGTCAATCAGTAACACCTCATAATTACAGGCCAATTCGCCTGGTCGTCGCCAAATGTTGGGAACCATCACCTCGCGGCTACTTCACCATACCCAGACAGGAACCGGTATGTTTGTGGCAGCGGAATGGGCACTTGTTTTGATTTATTTCATCAAATGCATTTCCAATCGAAGTCCAAATTGTGGCAGGTGCGTCCAATCGACCCGGGTGCCTGGGTAGCGCACACGAACGCAATGCGCGCACTACAACCGATAGTTGAGGGCAGCGAAGGCGCACCCACACCAACGCCACAACAGTTTGGCAGTACCAACGCCACACCCATTGCTGGCGGGTATCGGCCACCGAGTGCTGGCACGGCTGCCAGTGGCAACAGTGGTAGTATGACGGCCACGAGTGTGCCGGACACCGAACGTGCGTTTCGGATTGGGGCGTCGTTTGAAGTGATGATGTAACAGCGTCAGTTTCGTCGATTTCGTGCTGTTTTCTCAGACGGGTGGTGCTGGTGCATCTACCATGTTACCACCCATGGTCCTAGGGCAGTGAGAGCACACCTTATTGCTCTCACAAAGCAGCGGACAAAAGGGCATGCCAGTGCTTGTTTTTAATACCAGGGTTTCTGCATTATGGCTGCCACGTAATTGTTTTCACACAGGCCACACAACCAGAGCACGAGCACGTTTCCATCACGACCAGAGCAATACCACATCAAACTATCCATATTCATTTATTCATCCTGCATGCAGGTTACATGGCCCAGGAACCCGAGGTTCTGTCAGTCAGCACTGATTTGCTGAAAGTCGTGAAAGCGATGGCTCGACCCGACTCTGGGTTGGACGTACGATCAAGGACCTGGCTCAAGATCACCATACCGCAGGCGTTCTTGGGTGAGTCACTTGATTGATTGAAACCTTGTAAATCTCATTCCCACTCTCAGACTGTTGTTGGTCAGGTGTCTGTCTGCCACAAGTTTGGGGTCGCATTTGGATCTAGATTTATGGTTGATATCTAAAATTTGACCATTCATGAAAAAACTCCATTTTTAGGTTCTGATGCGGTCGATTGGCTGCTGTCACACGTGCACGGTCTGACCGACAGAAAAGACGCACGGAAGCTGGCGGCCAAATTGTTGAAAGAACGATACATTCGGCATACGGTGAACAAGATCACATTCAGCGATCAGTGCTATTATGTGTTCAATACACACGAACTGAATATGGGACCGATTTGTGAGTTGCTCTTATAGAATGACTTTGCTTCACATCCACTATTGTTTGTCATTCCAAACAAACAAAATTAATATTTCTTCAACTAAAACTGAATTTGCTGTTTGTAGATGGTATGGAAAATCTGCGACTCGATGCCAACATGCCACAACAGGGCGGACCAATGCACCCGCCCGGACAACAGTATCATTTTGGACCGCAGAAAAATGGTAAGCCCGATTTAGACGGGAAGATCAGCATACTGGGGCCACCAAGGTTGCGTTCCAAACTGTTGAATACATGGAGGGGTTCACTGCTGGGAAGGCGTATTGTAAATTCTTTTGATAAATTCGTATTTCGTCGACTCTCTCCCATCTGCAGGTTCATCTCACGACGATGGTGGCAGCAGTGAGCACGACACAGTCGGTCCGTTGCCTCCACCCCCTTCAATGACACCTACACCTTGGGCATTGCAACCCGCTGGACCCACGAAATTGTCCGGCGCTAATATGCAGACTCCGAGCATGGTTGGTTCCGATGTACTGGCGGAATATTTATGTTGCCGCGTAGCTTTCAAATCAATTGGTCACTTTTTGCAATTGCAAACCGATTGCAGGTGAGCGGTTACGCATCGATGCCGTTCCAATACACGACCACCACAACGGCCGGCAACCCAGTGATGCAGTACATGATCTCACAGCAACAGGTGATTGGTTGCCGTGTGTTGGTTGCCGGAAAACCTTTTTCTCAGTTGGTTAATAATTTTTCGACTAAATTTTTTTAATCCTGTGTCACAGGCAACAATGAGCACGGGCAGCATGCCCACCCTGCCACAACATCACGTGCCACCCCCACCAGCGGCACAGGGCCAACCACCGATTGCCAGGAGTGAGGTTGGTTGAGGGGGTCATTTATTGGGCAGTAGTGGGGCTGCGATGTTCAATTAGCTGTTTGTCACACAACAGTGAACTTTGCTGCTGGGTTTCTTGGTGCAATTTTGTGTCTCATATTTTGATGTTTTACACGCGTTATAAAAGTTCATTCACTGACCACAGCTGATGCGACGATGATGGTGAACTCTCTCATTGATGCGTGCATGAGTGCGCACATGAAAAATGACTAATCTTCTCGCTGAGTCGCAAAGTTTTTGATGTTTCAATACAAGTCTAATAGTGAATAGCTGCGTGCAGTATTCTCACATCCACCTCTTAATCTTAAATTTAATTCCCTGTCTTTGTCCCGGTGTGGTGTGTCTGTGCCTATCTGTTGCCCTTTGTGTTTCAGGCAAGTCACAGTGCGAGTTCGAGCACGGCTTCAGGCAAAGGCGCTGGATCGCAAGGGTCCGACACGAAGCCCACGGCACGAAAGAAACCGCCGCCCCCCATACCCGGTTGGTGTTGCGATTTATTATATCTGATTCCCTCTCTACCAGACTCCGCATGCTTGATAATGCTCCACATAAATTGTTGATGATTCTGTTCGACGCGCTATGTTTTGCTGACATAGACAAGTGGCTGTGTGTTTTGTTTCTCGTACCGCGCAGTCCAATAACAGCCCGGCCGGTTCAGTCCCATCAAATATGGACAGAGACAGAATCGGTGCAAGGCTTGCTCAACAATCCAGTAGTCCGCCAGCTGTGTACCTAACGCCAACCCATCCCAGCCACTAACCACTGCGTTGCAGCAGCGCCCAGTGCCACACCGGTCACCACCCCTTCGTCGGGTGCAGGAGGCAGCGGCAAGGCACCACCAATGTTGCCGCCCAAACCCGTCGCGCCAGCTGTGCCACCCAAACCATCCGTGTCTGGCCTCGGGGCACCACAAGCATCGGTTGCCGCCGCTGTCGACCCGAATGCACGCGGCATTGAGGAAGTGTGTGACACTGCTTGATGTGCAAGGCTAAGGCTTCGTAGTGATAGTCTAGACTAGAGTGGCATGAGTAGATGCTCGACCAAAGACTGGTAGTAACGGAACGGTGCTTTTGTTTTTTGTTTCGGCAGACCATCTATGACCATCAACGATGGACGTGTCGAAAACTAAAACTTACAAAATCTCAAATTTGTCAGGTTCCACGCGACCTGGCCAGCAGTCGACAGAGTTTCCGCATGGCGATGGGCAACCCGTGTGAGTTCTTCGTCGATGTTATGTGATCTGATGTTACTATATTGAGATTAAATTATAACTATTTTTGTTCGTTATTTAGTTTCGGAGCGACTTTACTTTCCCGTCTGTCTGTATTATTTACTTTGCTTTCTGGTTTTTGGTTCTAAATTAACAACTGCTTTGTCCAGTTTTCTGTCTTCTATTTGAGTGTTTTCTGCTGCAAACAATCAATGTAGGTTTGCTTGTTTTTATCTATTTCAAATGGTATGTTTTTACTCTTCTGTCCACGATTTATCGTCTAGGTTGCGTGTTGTGCAGTAATTTTGCCAATTTCAGTTACGGTTGCCTGTACTATATTTCTTTTCTATAGCGTTGCGTACAGCTTCGTACGTTTTGTCGGTTGATAGTTTTTCGTAACTTGATGCAAAATATTCGCATTTTTAATCAAAACAAACTATGCTAATTCATCACAAGTATATGATCTTCCCTTGCTTTTGTCATGGGACTGCTTCCGTTTGTAATGTTGATTGTCTTGAATCAAGAACCTGTTTTCGAACACAGAACAAAATCTTTGTCATGAGCTGATGGCCTGGCTTTATCTCGGAATTGATCAAAATGTTTGATTTTATTTTTATTCCAGTTCTTTTCAATTTCGCAAATTGTATTATCTCTGTGTGACTATGTTGGTTGTAAAATTGTTGCCTCATAATACACTGAGTTCAGTACGGAATAAACAAACATTGATATTGAAAATTTGGATGGTTTTTCTTGCAAAACAGGCTTTCTGTCCTGGTCGAGATGTACTATCTAAGGTTATTTCGATGGGGATGGATTTGTTGACGTGCCGAAAGTAAGAGGGCCTGTGAGAATTCAAATATTTGACTTTGCTTGTCACCATGCCCGATCATCTGCATGTATGTATGAGTGCGACCCACGTACAGCCGCCTGCCGTAATGTGCCTGTTTCAGTTGTGCGCGTTGTCCCAGCAACCAGCCACGTCACTGTCACGTAATCTGCGTGTGTCATTGCACACACACATGCGTTTGACATTGTGTTTGGCACTAGCACTACGTCCAGGCGTTGCTTACACTCGCAACTCGTGTCCAGCTGTCAGTCGAATTTTCACAAAATTTTTGCCATTCGAAAGAAATCCGTCCAAAATCAGCATTCTGTCGACCGCCAAGATTCATTTCCTGCCGACAATCTGTTGCAGCAGTGACGTTTCGGTGACTGAAATGGCTGACACGGCACCACCGCTGCTGGCTATGTTTGATGGTGCGTGATTATTGTGTTTCATTCGATGGAACTGGTGTTGTCCTGGTCTTCGCCCCAATCATTGACCAGCGTTTTTCGTCATTAAGATATTATTTCCAAATAACGCCTTAAAAAGTAGAAATCTGTTTTCGTTCAATGCCCAAGATGAAAATGTTTCTTTCTATGAATCGCATCAGCAATAGTGTAATCAAGCTTGAATGCTGGCCAGTGGTGTCGTTGGGAAATCAAAAAGTCAGGATACCGGATACCCAAAATCCAAAATTTTCGGATACCTGATACCCAAAATGAAAAATCTCGGATACCAGGGGGTTGCCCCCTGAAATAAAAAAAGCTTGGATACCCAGGGGGTTGTTCAAAAAAGGTCAATTTTTAGAGGAAAATTGAGCAAAATCGGTGTTGGAAGCGCAAAAATGGCCATTCTGGGAAGTATGCTTGCGCTAGCGAGCGATTTTGAGCATTTTGAAAGTAAAAATCGGCGATTTCTACGGTTTTCGGAAAACTTTCAGGGTAGGATACCCCTGGGCAAAAAGTCAGGATACCGGATACCCCTGAATGAAAAAAAACAAAAATACCGGATACTAGGGGGTAACCCCCTTCTCCCCCAACCACACCACTGATGCGGGCGAAACGAAAAGAATGAGATCAAAACACATGGGTTGGGCTTTTGTACTGGTCATCATGATAACCCATCGAATCCGCTCTTTGCATTCAGGCGTGCACGCTAAATGCCGCAACACGTCAGCTCCCTATCTTCGTACGGACAAAGTGTACCGTTATCCGGTGTCAGACAACGACGTCGATTGGGGCACACCAATGCCAGACTATGAACCCGTTGACTACACGTCACCCGAAGTTATAGGAAAACCGTTCGCAGATCCGGACCTGAAAGATGACGGATTCCAGCCGGCCTGGAATCAGTTGGATGGAAAGGTAAATGTATGGTACTTGTGATTTGTCTTTTCTGACACCAACGGTCTGTTAATTTATAATGTCACGTGACTCACCATATCTGAAAAGATGTTCTGATATTTGTTGACGAACGACTGAAGAATTGACAGGCTAAGTCGTAACAGTTGTTCTGAGCAATGCAACACTGTTCGAACCAGTGTAGTTCCTGGTCCGGAGGGGAAAATAGCGGACCCCCCCCCCCGTTTTTTTCGGAGGGGGAGATAGTGTACCCCCGAAGGGGAAGGGGGAAGACCCAAATTCAGGAAAGGTCACTTTTTGAGGTAGAAAATTTGACCTTTTTCCCCCTTTTTGCAAACAATTCTTCATAAAAAGGGTATTTTGGCGACTTAGGACATTGATCCAAAAATCACACATTTTAGGCCTAAAAATGCCCATTTTAGGCCTAAAACGTCTATTTTAGGCAAAAATTGGGGGAGATACTGTACCCAGAGCGGGAGATAGGGGGATAGTGTACCACATGAGGGGGAGATAGCGTACCCGAGGGGGGACCCCCTTCCCCACGAACTAGACTGGTTCGAACCGAACTTGCAGTTCGCAAACAAAACGCCAATATTCTCACAAACGAAGGTCAGGTGACCATACCGATTCCGGGCTGATGCCAGCGACATGCCTGTTGGTCGTCCGTTACGACCAGTTTTTGCAGACGGGCGGTGCACGAGCACTGTTTCATACCTAGCATGTTGTTGACATAACAGGTTGATCGTCGTTCATTCACCGGACCCTATCAACTGGATCCCCAAGGTCGACCTCTCAATCCAATGGGACGCACAGGCTTACAAGGACGGGGCACACTTGGCAAATGGGGACCGAATCACGCTGCTGACCCGATTGTGACACGATGGTCACGGTAGGTGTACTTTAGGGTATCTCTGTATTTCATATAAGATAGCTTGCTCTCATGTGAAACATTATGTTTACTTTGACAGCAATGACGCTGGTAACAAGGTGACGCACGAAAGTGATGGCAAACCGATTCTGCAGTTTGTGGCCATACAACGTCGGGACTCGCATGAATGGGCCATACCCGGTAGGTATTTTTGTCATTTGCAAGATAGTTCTCTGGTCGTAATTTTCGACGTGATCACTCAGAAATGTCGCCTTGCCAATTCAGGCGGTATGGTCGACCCGGGCGAGCGAATCAGTGAAACATTACGACGCGAGTTCAGCGAGGAGGCATTTGATTCCAAGTGCCTGTCTGAGCCGGACAAGCAGCGTGTGGAACGTGATCTGAAACATTTCTTCCGTCAGGGCACCCTGATGTATCAAGGCTACGTCGATGACCCTCGCAATACGGACAATGCGTGGATGGAGACATCAGCAGTGAACTACCATGACGAGGACGGGCACACCGTCGGCCAATTCCCGCTGCAAGCAGGGGATGATGCGATGAATATACAGTGGATGGACATCGGCCCGGATGTGAAGCTGTACGCATCGCATAAACAGTTTGTACTTGCCACGGCCGGCCACAGGGGTGCGCATGGGGGCTTGGATGCGGGCTGATTTGATCTGATCGCACCGCTTGTAGTATTTTTTGTCCAAACGCCCGTTTCATCACGTAGCCATACCGGCCCGATACCAGTGTTTTGTTGTTTTTCAGTTTTTGACCGGAGTGGATTACAGCGTCTTCGTGATTTTCGTGCGCCTTACTCGTTTCATGTTTAGACGTTTTCCATTGTGTTTAGTCTCCAGTCGAGTACAGCAGAGGTTTTATTGTCCAAGTAACATTGCGTTTTCGTCAAAGTATGTTGTGAGAATTGTGCGGATGAGTCCAAATAAAATATGGTTGTGATGTGGTGCGCTCAGTATTCGTTGAGAATCGCGTGCTCAAAATATCATGTATTGTCAAAATTAATTGTGCTGACATAAAGTGAAAGAAAAATTTAAAATTTGTCATCCCCAATTCGAGATCAATCCTGCAGGTCCTGTTTGACGTGTTCAATGTCTCGACTTACACCTGACGATTTTGACGCACTCGACAGATTGCTGCGGTTGCCTTGGTTTCGTTTCTCCATTATACCTGTGTGAAAGTGGTCGCATAAAATGCTGTTTACTCGATTACCTCTCCTCCATTGGTAGTTCAGAAAAGCCCAACTGCCAGTGGAATGAACTAATGTGGCAATGAAAATGCTCCTATCCCAAGGCAGCACTGTATGCAGTCTGAATCACCCACCTAGTTTTCGTTGATAGGTCGTGCGCTCAGCAGTCTCTTGTGCTGCCTTTGGGTCGACAATGTATGGGTGGTACTCTTGTCCGATCAACCAATATGTTTGGATGAGACCTTTGCCCTGAAATTGCTTCAAAGGTTCACTTCACTACTGTATTTATCATAAATCTCCTGTCTCGCATTTTGTTTTTGACTTCGATTTATTCATAAATTTTCTTTGACCGTTGTCTCGAAACGTAAAACGCGGTTCACTTTCCGCAGCACCAGATCTTTTCTTGGTGTCTTATTTCACACATCGATGCGGGTGGATATATCAAACTTAGTGATCGGTTCGGTCTGCCTGGTCACATCACATCAGTATGTGACTCACATTGATGTGATGTGGCTACCTACACCGATCCGATCGCAAACTTTGATATCGACCACGGTGCACCATAAAAAGCAACTAATAACGACCTGATTGTGCGTTATCAAACTTCCGTTTTTCGCCTACTTGTTTACGTTCTGAACTGTTGTGTGGTTCATAAGAGTATTTTACGAGAACATACAGCTGTCTGTGTCGAAGAAAGCAGTAGAAAGGCCCAATTTCCGTGTTTATTTTCCCAAAGCCAATTTGTCACCCGATTATGACCTACTGGGAGTCCGACAGTCTATGCAAGACCTACGCTGATGTCCGTCCCACCGTGCCCATATCATTGGTTCATAAAGTCGCTGAATTCTACTCTGAACAGGTGTCGTCTTCATTTTTGTTCTGAAAGTCGATGGTCAGCTTTGAATCGCAACTCCTTGTTTCAGTCGAAACTGAACGGAGCCACGCAGTTGGTGGACGTCGGATGTGGTCCTGGTCTGAATACGGTTGTGTTTCGACAATATTGGCCGCGACAGATGCACGTCGAGGGTATCGATATCAGTGAAGCTCAGATCAATGAAGCCGTTGAGCGATTTGGCATGCATTCGGGACTGACTTTTCGGTTGGTGGGGCCATAAAGTTGGCTATTGATACAATTAAAGATCGTCTGATCCTCGAGATACTGTGTATGAATAAGTTTTAGCCCAAGCCCGCGTCGCTGCTCACAACCAGTTTTCCCAGAACCGAAAATTTTTGACAATTCAAGTTCAAGGCCATAACGTTCTAAGTTTACAGAGTGCATGACTGTTCACATCCACTGCCGTACCCCAACAACAGCATTGACATCATCACAAGTACCACGGCGGTGCACTGGTTCGACATAACCAGGTTCATGACTGATTGTTGTCGTGTGCTCAAACCCGGGGGTGTGCTTGCCCTGGCCACTAATGTGTTCAACAACATTCGACTGCCAAATGCTGGCCACCAGATGCAATCCAGATTGGATGCTGTTGTGAAAGAGGTACGTGCTCCAGTCTGGCCTCTTCATGATGACCCTCCACTTGGTGAATTCTGCCCAGAACCTCCTTGATGTCCTTCGCTTCAGTGAATATTCTTTACAATGACAACAGGTGGCTGATCCGCACTACTTTGACTGTACTATTTTGACAGCACAGCTTTCTGAAAATCAGGCACTGACCAATCTTCACTGACAGTTTCTGGGCGACTTCATGCTCGAGCACGGCCACGCTGATGAGCGTATGAAACTGGTGTGGAACGAGTATCGTGACATTCAGATGCCCTACCCGGATCAACGCGACTATTTTCTGCAGTTTGATGGCGGGATGATTGTATTTTTTGGCCATTATTTTTCTGATGAAAGACTCAATTCATGTATGTATATCCTGTAGACCAATAACGCAGTCGACGGCTGAAGACGAGCAAAGCGATAATCTTGTCCGAATTCGGCCAATGACGCTGCGGAAGTACGCCGCTTTGCAACAGACTGTGCAAGCGGTGTGCACTTACGAACAAAGAGTGCCTGGCGCACCTAGATTGTTGAAACATTATGATGAGTGGGTCGAATTTTGTTGGTCTGCAGATCGGGCTGAATTCTGCATGTATTTATCTTTCAGCATCGCGGACTGCATACGGCAGACAACACCATCGGCTGGACAATCCAGTGATATTCAGGATTTTGTATTTGAGACAGTGACGCGCTATGTGCTGCGCATGTGTCGCAAGCCAATCATATAGATTTTTTTGAAAGTAAACGCAAGACGGATAAACAATCCAACCTTGACAGTCATTCCTTCGCCGCGTTTTTCGAACGTGAACGACGGGTGATGTTTCATTAGATGATTATGCGTGTCCTCGCTGATGTGTATCATCAAAGCTGCGTATCAAAGGGGCCTGACTAGGAATCTTTAATCGTGCTCACAATTGTGTATTGACATGTACACACCTTGTCCGTGCGACTCCATGCGTGACGCTGTGTTGACCGCGTCGCCAAACAAACAAAATTTCGGCTTCGTGTTCCCGACAACACCACTTGTGCACGCACCTGCGAGGGAACTATTTGGAGTTGTTGTGCGATAGCAAACACTCAAAATTCGGATATTTGCACATTCTATGGTACACCCTATGACGGCACAACGTACGGTTAACGCCGTTGTATGTGAAGGTAAGGGCTAAAGAAACCAATGAGTTGACACACCAGTGTGGATGCCAATTCGCAACAACAGATGTTCGCCATTGAAATGTTGTATTTCGTTCTGCGACGTTGCCATCAAGATGTCCAATGCCACCAGGCACACCTCCCCGCTGTGATCAGTGCCGTTGCGATGGGGCACACCCGATGAGATCACTGCTGCGTCGCTTACCGTCTCCACCTGCGCTGTGATTTCATGGCATCAAAATTGGATCGGTTTGATGTTGGTCGCGTGACGAAAGATTTCCTGAGATTTCCGATGTCGCTAATTTCCCTAACAGCTGACAAAGAACTTTTCGATTTTACCCTTAGACAAGAGCGGACCGGACCGATCACCAAGCTTGGTGCACATGCGTGTACTTACTGACGATGGCCTGATGCACGTGTGCACTCACCTTGTAGCAGTCATGCAATTCCAACGAGTTATCGATGACGTTGTAGTGGGTGTTCAGCAGATCGACTACCTGAGATGATCAATTCCGATAAAATCGATTAGGCAAGTCAATCACTGTATCGTACCTGTACAGCCGTGCTGCGTGCTGCCAATTGATTGAACCCGACGACATCAGCAAACATAATGGTCACCGATTGATAGGTCTCGGGCGGAACGGACTTGCCTGCTCGTAGCGCCTGTGAGAAGACAAAATGCTATTCTACTCGCATCAAACTTAGGTAGTGATCCGTTCTGTTCGGACATTGCATTACAGCTCTGATCTGAGCGCAAACAACAATGCTCCATGCTGGTCGAAATTAGTGGCGTTAGCAAATATGAAAGATTACTTTTGTAAAAGGAAACGGGGCCGATCCTGAAACTGCAAGATTGATACCAGTTTACAAAATTTGGTTGAAACCATAAACCAGCCAGAAACAAGTGCGACCACAACCGACCTCGGCGACCGATTTGGGCAGCAACTGATTCAACAACTGAGTCGTTCGTCGTTGCTCATGTTCGATCGCGACACTTTGGTCTTTGATGCGTCGCGCTGCCCCAACGATGCGAAGACGGAGGGATCGGGCGTAGACCGCGTACACAATATGTAATTGGAGTGATTGTTATGTCAGGCAGTTTGGTCAGCCAGACTAGTCACACAGGCGTTGCAACCAGCTACGATTACACGTGTAACTCCAAAACAATTGAGAGCTGGTTCCCGCATAAAACTAGCTTGCACGAACGCACAGAGTATATGATCCATGCAACTTGGTGTCACACTCACGAAGGTACACTTACAATCAACGAGCACAACATGTGAACAAAAAAAGTAACGCAACAAAAAAGACGCAACTGACCGCGAGCACGGGACAGATTATTCCAATGGAGATGACGACCACCAGTACTCCATTGAATCGAATAGTGGTCATGCTGACGCGGTCTGCGAGTCGTTGCAACAGATCGTGCTCCAATTTGATGGCCAGTTCCTTCTGTCGAAAGGGTACTACATCAATTGGAGTTTGCTGGGTATTATAGGATCGAGATCGATCCTTTTCGGATCAGTCTAGCCCTGGTCACGTGAATTTAGATATTTAGGATGCCTAAGATTTATTCACGTGACAGATTTCGACAAGCGAATAAAATGTTTCACGATAGGTTACTGAGAACAACGCACACTTGACGGGTTAGTTCGGTTTGTGCAAACAAGCTGATCAAGACTGCGGACCAATCAGTTGTGGGGACGAACCTTGAGAAACGCAAACACCTCATCGGTGGTTGTCCGCCACTGGCCAAGGGTGTAGAAGTCAGCGTCACCATTCGAGATGTTCTGATATTCGATTGCGAGCTCCAGTTGTTCGTATTCCTCCCAACTCTTCGGTTTACGGGATTGGACATGAAGAAGGGGTTTGTGTTCTGGTTTGAAAATAGAAACACTAGGAACAGAACAATTAGTAGAATGTTTGGCTACATTACAGTTCAGAGCAACTTTGTCATGACTTCAGGCATGTACGACTTTCTGACTTTCGCGGACTCCATGACCGTGGTAGATACCTTGTCCTTCCAACTTTTATGCTCCAAACTGGTGACGCCCGTTGTGTCGAATGACATCTCCAACAAACCGTACACGCGACCGACCGCTTCTGCAAAACATCCACAAACGTACGTCAAACGTTAAGAAGGATGGACCGCGAGCTTCTGCTGTCAACTAACTGTCATAGGTGGCCAATTCAATTTGGGTCATTGGAATGCCCTCAAAATATTCAGCGGCCAACAGTCGTCGGACCACTGCAACACAGAGTTTTGGTGTATTTTAGGAATTCAATTTAAGTACTGCAATAATTGTCGTGAAACATCACTAACGCCATTCTTGTTCGACCATAACCCATGCCTGATAGCTGCTCAATAACATACAGGTCATGCCCGATCTTGTCTCCCCAATCTCCATCAGCACCGCCAGCACCATCGGATGGGACACCTCGTAGTACAATCTGAGTACCATAACACGCGAATGTTTCATAATATAAAAATACCTGTTTAGTACAGTGCATATACTCTCCTAACAGCTACCGACAAATTGGTCTCCACCTCACCCTAAACCTCCTGATTACCACTCTGTGTGATGAATATTCTTTATAGTGACCTCAACCTGAAGCAAACATGTCACCAGAATGAGGGTAGACCGTAGCATTAATTACACATCAGTCAGCCGGGCAATCAACGAACTCACTCGACCACGTCAGGGCATCGATTCGTGTCAGTCATTTGTGTGATTTGTGCTCTGACATTGGTCAGTTTCTGTTTGTACTGACTGAGCGAGCCCAGTGCTTCCACTTTCCAGAAACTGTTCGCCTCCGAGATGGCAGCATCCGTTTGGGATCGGGCTTGGCGCAACAGCTCGTTCTGCACCGCCATGCTCTCCTTGCGTCTGTAGAAATACGCGCGAAATTTGTACAAAACTTATACTTTCGCTGTATTTGCTTCTGGTTGATGTGCACCTGCTTGCACTGTTGATTGTTTCTGACTGAATTGGAGTTTCAATTAGACGCACCGTTTTGCCGACAAGTACGCGCACGCCTGAGCCTCCTCCTTGTGGAACAGTGTGATGATGGTGTTGACACTCTCAGCGTGGTCCAATGCCGTGTACAGCTGGTGTGCGTTGTTGCGTTGCTCGGTTGCCTGGGTGATGTTTCACGCATCGACACAAATGATATGTAGATGTAGATCACTAATTTGGTATACCTGATACATGCCAAGTGTTGCCAAGCCGATGATTGCGCAAAGCGGCACCAGAACGATGAGCAGCTGAAAATGTATGGCAGGTCGTTCATTGCAGCCTTTCAGTCACCTATGAAACATCAGCCAGTCATACCTGCAATATTAATTCCACCTTATTGCCATGTTGTGACCTTTCCAACAGCGACGACGTATGACTGCGGGTGGTCGACGACTTTGTCAAACTGCTGATCCATGACCCCCCGGCAGCACGGGACACACTTGTGTCAAATGATGCCAAACTTGTTGTCATGTCTGTCAATAAGTGCATGTACAACACCAATGCCACATGCGGTAAATGAATGGTTGTGCGGTCGAATTCAGTCCATTTTTGATGGAACAGACGTTCACTGGAAGCGAAGGGAAATGATTTTGGTCACCAGCGTCACAGTTTTCGATACTCTAAAGGTGGATGGTATAGCTGATCGCGTGCGACTACTTTCCCAGGAGGATGCATGCTGCTGCACTATTCTTTGTTTTTCGCAGTGTTCAGGTGCGACAGGTCCCACTATTTGAATAAAAACAAGAGGGCAAAATATACTTTTGTCAAATAAAAGTGAAGAAACCAAACAGTTTCTACCAGAGCAGCGACCACTTTCGACCCGTATGTACAATGTAAATAAACAGCTGTAAGACGCTGGTTGTGGTCGCCAGCCCGACAACAATTGCACCTTAAGAATTCCTGTCAGGAACAAAGAACCTTCCTTGCATGTGCAGATTTTCGGATGGCACAAATTTCGACAAGAATAATTGTTTTCAACTCTTTTCACTTCAGATCAGTTATCGTGTCCGCTATGCTGCTCAAGCCCAAGCGTCTCACTGCTGTGCCATGCGATACTAAATTAACCGCATGGTGGTTACGGTAAGTGTGATCCTTTTCTAATGCTGCTGTTTACCATCTGCTTTTGGTGTATCCGATTTCATGTACTAACTAACGTCACCCACACACAACACCGTAGGTAATTACTCATTTTACCGACTCATCAGCTGCCCGAATCATAGCAAATCAGTGGCAAGTGGATTACTGTACAAATGATCGGATACAAATTCACAAAACCATGGCAACAAGAAAACAACATATTGACCGATCATACAAAGCTCAGCAAAATCCTCTCGCTAAAATCATGGTACCCAACCCATCCGCCTGGATCTCGTGACCACGGGCATCAAGCTTGATGAGCGGTCTGACCCAGGTTGGTGGTTTGCATTGAACGCCAGAAGTGTTAAAACGGCTTATATTACATTGGTCAACTCACCCCCCCCCCCCCGAATGTCATGTATTACTTCTCGCGCTCACTCGGGCTGCTGTGGGTTGACTGTAATAGTAGCCAAAAAACGCATGTACTTTGTTAGTTATAAGAGCGTTATAACAGCTACACCAGGAAAAGAGCACAATGACACGGAAATACAGTTGCGAAGCACAACACCGAAATCTTGGGCCAACCGAATGAATCCATATGCATCGTAACCCGCAATGCACAATTATAATTCTCAGAAAGGTACAGTGACACAGGGTATTTTTTTGCAAGTGGGCGCTTGCCCATGGCAAGTAGATTTTCGATTTGGCAAGTATAAATTTTTGAATTACTTGCCATTTGGCAAGTTGCTGCTGGCAAGTAAAATTTGGGCACTTTCGGTGCCTAGCGCTAACGGGCTAACATATGCAAGTGAGTTGGCAACTAAAATATGCTGACTAACTTGCCATTGGCAACTGATCGAATTCAAAAAACTACCCTGGTGACAAAAAAATAAAACTTCGATACGCGTAACAAACAGTTGTATTAATAGATCTGATCTGATACAAAGAATTAATCCATTGGTGCGACCGTAACCAGTTGATTACATTGACGATGAGCGAAAAACACGAAAATTTGTAGTGCTAAAAACAAACAGAAAGTTACGCGAAAATTTTACCAGTAGGAAATGATGTGCAGCATCGAGCATGCAAAAAAAATCAAGAATAGAATGATTTCCAAAATCAACAACAACAGATGAGTTGACAATGGAGAGCACAATAAGCACAAAACGTCGTCAGGACCAGGCTTAGACTTTGCACTTTGGCTCGGGCTGCGGCCTGTAAGCCTGACAGTAGGCCCAAGCCCCAAGTCCAAATGTTTGTCAAAGTTCAAGCCTAAACCTGAATGCAGCCTGACACTACCACTGGGGACGAGCTCTAGTCAAGCCGCCAACCAGCCAATCAATCCCGCGTCGCACTCGCATCGTGGTATTTGTGCACAGCGTGATTGAGTGTGACCTTGAGATGATCCAGCCATTCGTTATACGTCGATTTCACCAACTCCGCCGCGTCCGGTCGATGTTTATGACGGAACAACTGGGATTAAAAGAAACACGCATTGAAGGGATAGAAACAGATGTTTCATGGGAGCATACCTCTCTGCGACACAACACGGCCGCCTGGTCATTCACTGACAGTGCATCGTGGGCTTCTGGGAAATCGGCACGCACCTGCGAACATTGGAAAACATCGGTTTTCGAATGTCATTTATTCAGATAAACAAAAACATCACTTAATTGATAAAAGTATTCCAAAAGGCACTAAACGCACCGCCCTGGCACAATCGTCACACATTTCGAATTCGACCACCGATTTGGTGTCATGCAACGCGCCCACTGCACGATGGAACATCACTGGCACAACACTGGTCTGGTCGAAGGTGCACAACTGCATCAATGTAGAACAAGACTGAACCAGTCTGATTCTTTCAGACATTACGAGATTCATCACGAGGTTTGTTTCAAAACTGACAGATGCAATTTGAACCAAGTGGTCAGACTGTTAGAGTCCATAAGATTAACTTGAGGGGCGAGTTCTGCGTACCCAAGAGAAAATCCAAAAACTCCACATGCACGCTGCACCTAGAGCATTTTGTTTTGGTGCAACTAAATGTTTTAGGCGAAAAGAGGATTCTTAAAGGGGGCAACTCATTGCTAAAAGTGCTCTGTTTATGGTTTCAGCGTATAGCTGAGACCCGCGCCATCACAAAGCCACCAAGATTAAGCCGATCGGTTCGGAATTGGCCGAGATCGAAGCGATTGAATCGGGTCGACTAGGAACAAAAATAATTTTGGACCAGCTGCGTTTTTATTGCAAATCAGGGGAACCTCGTACTCTGGCCATGAAACATTCAGAAAAACAGTCCTTTCTATATGAAAACAAAGACACATTTCTTGGTGCACTTGAGGTCAGCCAGCTGACAGCCACGTCACGCAGTGATCAAATGCACCAAGAAATCTTTCCTTTGTTTTCATATAAAAACGACTATTTTTCTGAATGTTTCATGGCCAGAGTGCGAGGTTCCCCTGATTTGCAATAAAAATGCAGCTGGTCCAAAATTATTTTTGTTCCTGGTTGTACCGATTCAATCGCTTCAATCTCGGTCGATTTTCATCCGATTAATTTAATCTTGATGTCATTCTGATCGCACATGTCCCAGCTACAAGCTGAAATCATAAGAAGAGCACTTTTAGCAATGAGTCCGCCCCTTTAATGAGCAAACTTAGGGTGATATTTTCGAAACGGTGGAAAGGTCAGTTGGGTGTAAAGGTTGGTGGAAAGCTCGGTCGACAGCTCAGTGTGATAGACCTCGGTGTAAACTTGAAACATTCCACGTTAATAACAGGCAATGTTTCACGTTTACATCGACCTTTACGCCCAAACGACCTTTACACCTTTTCGAAAATTCCACCCTTAGAATAAGCCATGTTTGCGCACCGACCGCGCATCTCAGATTCCTCAAAGTGGCATTCTTGGCATTCTTTCGTCTGCTCGTATCCACGGTGACTTCGTCGTACTCAGTGAAATACACGAACAACGGGTGGTTGGGTCGGAGATGTTTGCGCAGATACGAACTCAACAGCACGCACGCGAACGACGCTAATGCTGACTCTGGATGGAATATGGTATCGGGAGTAAATGGCACCCAAGTTGGAGACCTGGTCTGGCCTCGCACTTGTATGTGTAGTAACAGAGACTGCCCAACAAGAAAAATAGTCGAGGCGAGAAAGTGTACGTTTCGTGCACCGCCCATTGAAGTGTGCAGCGACAACGAAACAGTGAAGCTAACCATCATTGTAGCGTGCCTTTCCCGTACATGCCCGTATCACGGCATCGACATAGCTGTCGAGTGAGTCAACCACGGTCTCGGTCTTTGCCGATTCAACTGAGCTGCTGGCGCCTGGCTCGTCAACCTTAAACACACAAACGTGGTGGACGTTGCCCAGTCGTGCAACGGTTGCAACTATTGGGGAGAGGGCTGATACTCACGTTAAAACCATTCCGTATATACTCCGTTGCAAAAAAACTGCTTTTTCCGAAAAAGAATCGAATACTTTTCCAGTACCTAGGTCCAGTTGAAATAGCAAGATGTTCGGGGAACAAAATATGTGCAAACAACACAAAAGTAGGGTTACATGTACATAAACAATTTCGATTCCAACATCGAGGCCCAATATTGACCGAAAAACATATCTGTTCTGCATTACAATTTTTGGGAACATAAAAAACGATAAAGAACGCTGTTGAAACAAAAATTAAAAAGTATTCTGGCCTGGGAAAAAACGTTTTTTTCGGGGTTCTTCTGAAAAAAAGCTTTTCCAGCACCAAGTACAGTGCGGCCAGCACCGATTTGACACTGACCTTCTCGTCCTGGCCGTTCATTTCGATCAGTATCGGTTCGGGCACTGTTTCATGCAATTCAGCATTGTGCTCGACTGGAGGGACAGACTGCAAAGTGCAAATCGACACAATAAATGCACAGAAATTTCTGATTAACAAGATGGAACGCACATTTTGACGTTGAGCACCATTTTCCCGTTTGTCATCAGCAGGCAGTATCGGCGTCGGTGTCGGCGGGCGTGACTCCGGGATCGAGCACTGGTCAAGCAACACAACCACTGGACGTTCTTCGATCACCAACATTTCCTACAAATCGATCATGTTTTCCCTTGCACAATTTGATCAATTCACGCAACCGACCCACAAGTCAATTTTTGAATGTTCTTTTGTAGTTTTCCGTGACAATCAGAATGGCAAGCCTACTCGACTCATTTTAGGCAACCTTGTTTTTCAGGGCAGAATTTCAAAACACAAAGGCTGTGAGCAGATAAACGCGGAATGCGGAAATTGGTTAGCAGATAAACGCGGAATGGCAGACTTCTGCATTCCGCATTCTGCGTTTATCTGCTAACCTTTGCGGAATGGTGCGTGCTTGGGTGACGATGACAACTTCCAGCGTGCTGACCTCAAAATGTTGCGTGTTAACACAAACAGCAACTGAGAGGTTTGACCAAAAGCATAAATTTACTTGCAGAAATGCAGAATTCCGCAAAGGTTAGCAGATAAACGCGGAATGCGGAATGCAGAAATCTGCCATTCCGCGTTTATCTGCTCACAGCCAAAGCGGTAAATACATGTGCTCCCAACTAACAATAGCATCCAATTGATCGGCCTCACTGTTCGGTGTGTTCGATGTGCCCGGCTGATCGTCATGTGCATTGCTGCTGTTGCTGGTTGGTCGATTCGGTGGACTGATGGAACGAGAACTAGACTTGTTGCTCGCACTCGATTTGCGGCGTTTCGGGCTGGGCTAAAACATACTTTAGGTAAAAGCTATCTACTCGCTTATGTGACAGCCACTATAAATTATACATAACGCTGAGACCTCTCTTCTCCTCTTTCTTTATATATAAGTCTATATTTATTTTTTTCTTTCTTTCTTTTTTCTTTTTTTTCTCCGCCCCGGCTTCTCTCCTCTCTCTTTTCTACTTACTATAATATTATACATCAAATTACTTTTTTTATTTTTCTCTATTTTTTTTTATATACTCTCCTTACTTCTTCAGCGTAAAAGATGATTCATTAGCTTTTTGTTGAGGAATAACTTTTACGCTGGTCAAAATTAGTGGAACAACCCTATCTCGCACGTCGCCCAAAGAAAAATTCCCCCTGTGTTATTAAATTGTACCTCTTTAGAGCCATCGGCTCACACAGACCAGCGGCTCACAGTATTCGATGAAACGGCATGAAACATTGAACTAAAGAAAAATCGCTTCATATATAAGTCGAAAAACGGTGCAATGGCTCAGACTCTGGTATACTGTAGATTTCGCGGCGGTGACATCAGCGGCTGGATTGCCTTTAGGGTACGCATGCTGAGCGTCCATGATTGCGGCGTCGTGGCCATCGGGTTTGGTTATGCTTGCACTTGTTGCCACGCGTCAATGCTGAGTCATAAGGGATGCGAGAGCATTGTGACTGTTGTATTTAGCAAATTATTGGAAAAAAAATTAATTTGGAGTCCTGTCTACGCCTAGGTTTCGCGGGGTAATCGAGACCATCGGCGTGACGTTGTGCCCCCCGCTCGTCAGCCGAATAGCACAATCGCCATGTGAAACTCACTTAGTAAAAAGATAAATTTAAAAAAAACATAGTTATGAAAGTGTGGTCGGCGGCCCGCACTCTAAAGGCCACTTTATACTTTGTCTCGTTGCGATACACGCAACATTTTCTGACGCGCTGATTGGCTGTTGGTCGCGCAGGAGCCAATCAACGCGCGAGAAAATGTTGCGTGTATCGCAACGAGACAAAGTATAAAGTGGCCTTTATTCTGTCTGGGTCATCATAATATTGCTGAGAGCGATAAAAAAATACATAGTCAAGCACATACACCAGCACGATGCTTTTTGCGACGCTTCGTCGACTTCGGCCCTGGTTTGTGCATTGACGACGGTGTTGGCTTGTCCTTCATTATGTTCACCAGTATTTGATCGTCTTCTGTGAGAACAAAAGCGGATTGCCAAGAGAAACAAATGGACAAAATTTTGCCAAACGATAAACTCACAAACATACCATCATCACTTTCGTCCTTTGGCAGTGCAACATCGACGTTCTCAACTTGTTCCGGTGATGGCGGTACCTGTGTGTGAAAGAGTGCAGGAGCATCACGCTGCACAGAGGGCACACCACTTCAAAATAAGTAACTTTCCTAAAGGTTAAAAGGGTGATCTAAGAAATGCCCATTTTGATTCATGACAATGACAATGGAGCCTTTTTCAAAAAAGAAAGAAATGTGTCCATAAAAGTACCTCTTCATCTGGATCCGACAGATTGCCGGCCAATTCCAAGCGATCGTCAGCGGCATTCGGATTCTCGGCCTCGACCTGCGTCGGTGCGTTATTTGATTATCTATGAGTTGGTGCTAATGCAATACAACAAACAAACCAAACCTGCGCTGGTGTCTTCACGCCGTGCTGCTCGGCTTGTTGCAGATTACGAAGACGCAACTCCTCCAACGCCGATAGATGACGGTCACGCACCGATTTGGCACTGAAAATGTGACGGTGCCACTCGGTTATAATTTGTAAATAAGCCACAAATAAACACTAGTTCTTTCATCCCACAAACTAACGCAGCAGTCAATTCATCAATTTCGATCTCCGAGGGCACCTCTGGCAACAACACCCCAGCCACGACCGTGCCGCTTTGTGTTTTGTAGATTTTGATGGTCTGCTTGACCAGATGGTAGTCCCAGTCTTGTGTCAGTTCGAATTTTACTGATTCCGGCTGCAAAGTGAAACATTGCGCGAAATAAACGGCCGTGAAAGGGAACACAAAGATGGTAGAGCACTTACATTCGGATGTTCGAGTGTTGCGTAGCTGTAACGATGCAGCTCGTCCCCACTGATGCTCTGACCGACACCATCCCTGGAAAAAAACAGCAAAATTGACGACAGCTGCAAATAGACTGATTTGATAAAGGCGCAACTGAACAATGACAAACGAACCTGAACAATTTTTTGGCGCTGCCGAGCATGGTAACTTCGTACAATGGCGCATTGTAGCGGTCGCGATCCAGCTCGGACATTTTGAAAAAGAATGCGCCGCGCTGCAAACGAAGGGCAGAGGGAATTTAGGAACGTCGAAACAACCGATTGTAAAATGGTTAGGGCACGTTTTCCGCAGTTTTTACATAGCGGTGAAGACAGTCCCGTAGCGAGTGCGACCAAATGATGGAGCGTACATTCTAATAGATAATCTGCGTCAAAGACTAAATGAACACATGGCACGTCAGTTGACCATTTCACGATACGCTCCATGCCAGTGGGTTGCGTACTAGTAAATCAGGCGTCATCATTACCAACCTCTCTAGCAGATGTCTGTGATTGTTTGGTGGTCACCGACGACACGTAGGTGTTGTTCGCCAGTTGTCGTCGTCGGGACGAGCTGGCCGAGTGACCACTCGATGTCGGCCGTGACTGACGCAGCTGATGTTTCAATTCATCCACGTATGCCTCACACACGAATTTGTCCTTTTGCGTTATTATCACGCGTATGTCGCGCAACAGCGCTGCGTCCGGATTGCCTGCAGGGCAGAAAGCTGTGATTGCGACTCGGTTCGCGGGGGCAAGACGGCCGAATCACAAGCACCACTGAGAATACAAATTGTGATAGTCATGCACATCATGTTCGTGTCAGCAATCACAAAAATAAAACGTTCTTTGATAAATCCTTTCACTTCGTAACAAAAGTCCAGTTTGAAGCAATGGGTGAGACAGAAAAATAACGACCAACCGGACGCGATCACGTCCAGTTCGTTTTCAATGTCCCGTTTCTCATTCTGTTGTTGTTTGTCCCTCTCCAAACTCACACTGCGACTCGATCGACGCAACGGCATCATCGGAATCGTTTGATGGCGATAACAAATAGCTGTTTCTGAACGGAATGCACAAGCCTGTTGTAAATTGAGTTCATTAAAACGCTAAATACAAGTCAGTCGGATGTGCTAGACTTGCCGTTGCCAACGGTATATCCACCGATAATCACACACAAACAGCCCAAATTCGTATTTATGTGACAAAAACCGCATAAAACTTTTTAGATCCAAACTCAAGCACAGCATCGGTGAGGAAGACCACAACGCAATTTCATGAAAGACACGATTGATTTGGTTTGTGTACGATTGTCAGGCAAGCCAGTGCTCTGTGGAAGATCTTGGATTGCAAAATACAATACTAACGAACATAAAACCCGTTTGTTTGTTACAATAACATAATGCATCATAAATAACACACTTATTTCTTCGTCCAATAAATGCGAAACGTTCTTCAAATCAGGTAAGCGATAACAGTTCTCAGAACCAAGGTCACAAAACTCATAACACTGTGGGTCAACAATTCGGACTCTTTAACAACACAATTTCGGTAGATTTCAATAATTTAAGAATGCTAAAAAGACATTCCTATCATAACTGTTCATTAGCTTCAAAGTCTCAACCTTGCTGTTTTTACTTTCAAACAAGCACAACAATGTGCTTTTTAGCCGTTCGAAAGCGTTTGTTTGACAAAATGCATCAAAGTTGAGGGGACATTCACAAAAAACGAATCAGTCCTTGCAATCAGCTGACATGAACTTTACGATGGCACAATTTTTATCGAACAATTCCGGCAATTTGGTCGCCATTTCCTCGGCTTCGCGATTCGACGTACGCAAACGAAGTCGACGGAAGAAATCGGATGTCATCAAATCGGACGATGGTTGTTGCTCGTTTGGCATCTGTAACTGTAATCGATTGTGGACTTATGGCCCATAGGGAACACACAGAAGAATACGAGTAAGACTTGGGGGTAAATTGGGAGGTTAGGTGTAATTTGCACACCAAATTTTTGTACAAAAAAAATTCTGTGAAACTACACCTAAAAATTTGGTGCAGTCAATTTCAAAAAACCATCCAAAAATCATGTTCAAATACAAGAATCGGAAGACAACAAAATAAATTTAATTGGAGCAACGAGTATACCTGGTCATGCGATGTTGCTGCACTTGCAACTGATCTGCCCACGGCATCCTCACGTTCAGACACAGCGACATTGGTAGAGATCGCAGGGGCTCTGTTATTAGATGCTTCACACTCTTGCTGTTGCCGCTGCTGTTCTTGTGGTTGTTGTTGTTGTTGTGGTGGTGGTGGTACAGGCGATGGCGACGGCTGCAATACTCTCTGACGTCCCTGTCTCGGTCGCGATTTGATGTCAACGGTGAGTGGTCGTTTGACTGCAGGACTATTCCGTTCCAGCGACGCCTGTCTGCGTGCTTTCTTGAACCGCACATCACTTTCCTCACACAGTGGGTTTGGGCCTTGTGGGCTCCAATTGGCCACAAGCACACACAATGCATCACTTTCCTCGCGAATTCTGTGCAACTCCGATTTCTCAGCAGTTTTGGCACCGTCACCAAACAGAAGATTGTCGCACACACAAACCAAATTGTGCTGTTGCGATACGTACAATTGGTGTTGGCTGAAATGAAATAATTCCCCTTTGCCAAATTAAAGCAGATTTTTCTCAAAAAAATACCTGGTGCACATCGCAAGATGTCTGATTTTAGGAGCAAAGTGTCAAGAAGTGACTGATTTTTTGAAATGCATAACGCATAGACAAGCGAATAATAAATGAGCTCAGTACTCAGCCAGAGTGTGTTGGCTGGTCTAGAGACTAAATTGTGGGAGCAAAGTGCGCCTAAGCCCGAAATTTTCTTGTACCAAGAATTTTTTTTGGCGTAAACACGCTCTCTCAAATGAAGAAGAAGACATATTTCCCAATCAAATCAACTAACGCGCACTGCTCGCCGTCTGCGCTGCCATCGCGTTGCATCTTGATGGTCTCTTCGAAATTGACGCCCCTCCGACCCAACGGTCCGTCTGGTGCAAACATGATGTCATTGCTGTTGGGCATGTAGGTGGGCATGAGCAGGTACTTGTGGATGAATTGCGTGTAGAAATGCTCGGGTGGCTTGTCACGCAACGCTTCGCGGAATTGACTGTTCGACACAATGCAGCCTTGGTACGGGTGGGTTTCTGAAACGCGCATCGACAACAAACTTACTGTTTGGGTTGACTTTTGTTTTTGCACAAAGGATATTCAAGCAATTCCCAGACAGAAAATATGACAGCAATTTCACTGGTCGAAAAATCTATGTGATCTGTAAGTTTCGAAACATCGTTATAAAAAACAAAAAATTTCATTACTGACAAGACAAAGAAATGCTCCTGTCCCCGTTTAGCAGCTGCCGTAGTATTTTCAGCACGCTGCGTGTCTACACAACGTTTAGCAGTTGTGTCCGTGCCACTTGGTGCCAAAAATTGACATAATAGCCAACCTGTCAATATTCTCCATTCCAACGTGCGTCGCACCATCGAATGTTCCCGACTGTCCGGCCGTACCCACATCACAATTTTCAACACATCCAGTTGATTGAGCATGTCGCGATTCTGCGTCTCGACGTGGTGACGGAGAAAGGTCGGCGCGACAACAGTCACCTGAAACGTTACGATTCTGTCCAGTGTCGTGGCCAGGGGGAATCCCGTTTAGGGTAGGTACCTTGCAAGGGGAAGGGTAGGCACCTTGCTACCATCCCCGATGGTACCTGCAACCACGAATTTAGGGTTTTCATGGGCAAAACCGGGTGTTTTTCGAACTTAAAATCCTAAAAATCGCGAAGTCCACGGGCAAACCAGCATCTAATAGCCACTTTAGCCATATTTCGGCCAACGTTCGAAAAAGTGCCATTTTTTACCTATTTGCGCATTATAACGCACGCAAAACACGCTTGTTTCGGACCAACGGGTACTTTGCAATGCAACCAAAAGTTCATTGCAGCAACCATTGATCTGCTGCTACACCAACTCTGTCCACATACAGTAAGGTGTTACGTTACCCAGCAACTTGTGCAGCAAAACGATAGTGGCAATGCCACCTAGCGGACGCTATTTTTTAACTGCCACATCGGAATTAAAACTTGAAGAAGCGAGTTAGAAAAAACCCTAGCCTGGAGCTCTTCGAAACGCCTGAATAAGAAGCGTGGAAAGTCGTTTTCGGCACACCATTGCAGAATGCAGCGCAAAAATAGCCGGTGCGATGCGCCAAACACCTCAAAAGACAATCGATGTACACACCTGATGTCCACGAAGCGCGAAGTAGCGCACAGCTTGCACGATACGGCGACAATCACGTTGTTTGCCGACAATGTCCTGAAACAGTGCAGTCGTTGGGAGGTCAAAAAGTCAGGATACCGCATACCAGTGCTGTGGCTACTTCGAAAGGGAGATACGTACATTGGGGCAGGCCAATTGACCCAAGATACCCCAGGGGGAGGTTCCGGAGTTAGATACCCCCGGTGGCTACCTAAGATACCCCTGGGCGTCAAAAGGCGAAAAAAGGCAGTTTTTAGCCATTTTGGACCAAAAAAACGCCCCCATAGTAGTGGCAGGGGGCGGGGGGATTGGGGGGTGGGGGTTACCCCCTCTCAGTACTTACCTACCACAAAACCCGAGGAGGGGTTGGCGGGGTTGAGTACTTACCTCTCACAACTCCAAATCATACCTCTCACAAGCAATTTTATACCTTTTTAAGGCAAAAATCGGTGTTTTTTTACCTTATTTTCCCAAAAATCGCGCGATACCCACCAATAATACCTATTTTTAGATAATTTTTATTTTTTATAATACCTACGACTTTCGGCGAAAATTTGGGAAAAGTACTATTTTTACCTCACTTTTTGGCCAAAATTATATCACAAAAACGGTGTTTTTTCGCCTTTTTGGGTGACCAAAAATCATACCTCTCCACGCTTCCGATCCCAACCCCGCATCATACTTACCTCCCACACATGGGCCTGCCACTACACTGGTCGCCCCTAAGGTACACTAATTTCCCCGACCAAGGTACGCAAGCACACCAATTTCCCCTGCGGCCGGGTACACTAACTTCCCCCAATTTTTGCCTTAAATAGGCAGGCTTTTTTTTCAGGCTTAAAATTGCCATTTTAGACCTACGCCCTACGATGTGTGTTTTTAGGTCAATGTTGTCAAAAGTGGTCAAAATACCGTAAAAACCTAAATAGAAGGGGGCTCTATTAATTCACTGACCCCATTTTGGGGGCTCTATTACGGGGGGCTCTATTCCGGGGGGCCTCTATTAATTCACTGACCCGAACCTGAAAAATTGTTCCCAGAAATACCCTCCAAAAACCCCTAAAAAGGGGTTTGAAAGGATGATTTTTCGCTTGTAATCGCATTTATTCGTGTCTATTTGCCAATAAGAGGCGTATTATGTGCTCTGAACGAACAACAATCGTGCATAAATGTACATGCGCACCACCATCAAGCCTTAATACACTACTGTATAGGGGGATGGGGATGTTACTTGTTAGGGGGGCTCTATTCCGGGGGGCTCTATTCACTGACCCCTTTTTGGGGGGCTCTATTCCGGGGGGCTGTATTTAGGTTTTTACGGTACCCTTTTTATGAAGAATTTTTTCCAAAAAGGGGGGAAAATAGGTGAAATTTTCAACCTCAAACAGTGACTTTTTCCTGAATTTGGGTCTTCCCCTCTTCCCCCGCCCGCCCCAGGGAGGCAGTTT
>JASAMV010004891.1:0-15553 GCA_030248065.1 Rhynchonema sp. JSB1_4
TTCGGTCAGTCGCTAGCGTGCTGACTTCGATCACCGTGTGGGTGTATTGTCGTGTACAAAGAACAAACAATCAACAAATAGCATATCATCAGCAATAAAGAAAAAGGCAAACTGAAAACAACGTGGTTAGAACACGGTAAAAATAAAAGTATAAACCATCATGATATTTCAGAATTATCAACGCAAAGGCAATAAAAAATGTGGTATAACCAAGCGAGAAAATCGAAAAAAAACAAAGAAATAAATTCACCACATCAATTTTGACAGTTGTCACGATTTTTTCAATTATTTCACAGTTTCGATCCTGTAGATGAGTTAGATCGGAGGCTCCGGCGACCTTCACCAGGCGTACTGGCTTTTCGATCGCGTGAAGCTTATTTGGGCCACTTCCAGCTCACGTTCTTTGCGAAGCACTTGCTCCTTGTGCATCCATGACCTGGAGAGCAGCCATATATGGTTCGACTGGTTGGAAAATTCTTGTATCTAATCTGACGTGCGCGCAGTGCCACTTTAACTACATTAAGTGTGCCCATAAAAACGATCGTAACGTGCACCACTAAGTACAAAAACCAACCTTTTAGCGTTCTCGAAACAGTTTTGGTCAAGAATTTCATTGATCTCAAAATTAATGTTCTTTCTGAGGGCAAACACCTCAATACGGTTTAATTTCAAAAGTTTTCTTCCTGTATTCAAACCTGTGCAATGCCGGACACCATGCGTTGGCGAGATGACCAGCGTTCGTTCATCGTCCGCTTCGATCGACTGTTTGGCCGCACGAACCAAATGTTCGGTCGCCGTTTTCACAGCGTGACCGGCCGCCTGAACGGGCGAAAAGTCTCGGTTTCGTTTAACTTGACATTTCAAGGCAAAACTCGGAAACTGCGAAACACTACCTGCAGTCGCTGCATGGATTTCGAGTTGATGTCGGCCTTGACCTTGCAGGCAACCAGCAGATGGGCAGTGGAGGACGCAACCTGAAATTTAGGGTACGGTAGTTATTACAGTAACCCACCTACCGTAACCATCACATCCTGACATTATTATACCTGTTTAGCGGCAGAAATCAGTTTCTCCTCCGTCGCATGTCCCTGAACGAGTGCGTTGGCCGCTTCACAGAGTGAGTGCACCGCGGCTGCTACAGTACGCGCAGCTGATATGAGGCCCTCCGACCATTGGTAGTCCTCCGTCCGCAGCTGTGGACGCGCGTCCAGCTATAATCAGGATTTGAGTGTGTTTTTTTTCGTAATACACTCCGCCCTCTTTATTTTGACACTGTTTATAGTGGACCCTCTATACAGTGGACATTTTTCGACAATATTTTGTTCGCCGATGTGCCGTTAACCTCGTAATTCAGTCTAATGGATATCCTTCATAGTGGCAGAAAATGGCCAGTGCCGTTCATGTCATTATAATGAGGAGGACTGTATGTTTCTTGCCAGTTTTTTCAGAAGAGAAAATAAATACTAGAAAATCTAGACCAAACAGTAATTCATAAAGGGAATGCGCTCACCCGTCCCTGCGCGACGAGCTCTCTTTGCGCAGCGCCGGCGGCCCTGACCAATGCTTGCACGGCGTTCGCAATCGATTTGGCCGCTTCGAGAATTTGCTCGTCGAAATTCAACGACTCATCGGCGGGCTTGAAACAGAAAAATGTACGCACTTTCGCACAAAAGTTTTGATTGTGACGAGATCTTTGTTTTTTAATGTTGTGAAATTTTTTTGAAAATAATATGTTAGAACGCTGGAAAATAGTTATCGTACCTGTATGTGATTGCTGTTGTGTGTTGACCGTGAAAGTGGTCTGTTTGTTTTAAAAATTCGTTGTTTTCACCTTGTTTTAGGTCAGACTATGATCATTAGCCTATCTTGTTCTTGTCTTGCTTATTTATGGCATGATTGAAACATTATACGGTCCACAACCAACGTGATTTGATCTACTCTACAGCACATTGATCATGGGGTTGAATTTCCGAAAGGTGTAGACTATAGAGTTGGGTGTAAAGGTAGGTAAGCTCGGTGTAACGATGAAATATCGCCCGCTGCTAACATGGAAGCTTTCAAGTTTACACCGAGCTTACAGCGATCTACACAACTGACATTTACACTGTTTCGAAAATAATACCACACATGGCGGAAATACGACTCTTTTCGCATCGCTTTTTAACAATTAGAATAGGTACCTATAACGATGTAAGTAATATGCCGTGCAATCAAGAAAAAGGTGAGTAGTCGTAAGAATTATGCAATATAAATCATTGAAGCACACGCACACACATACACACACGCAAGACATCCGATACTTACGTGAACTATGCTCTGTTCTCAGATCTGGAAGATATAGTCGATAGTGTGTTGAGTGTTGATAGTATGTTTGGCATAGAAATTCAGACGAAATATACACTGCGTGGTGTCACATTAGACCCTCACGTAGATTGATAGTGAAACATCACAATGTGTTGGGGACAGTGGGCCCCGCCCTGCCCGCGGGATATGTCTGATACCTGGGTACAGCTTGTTTAACAAAATATCCAACCCAAGAATACCAAACATATCTGCGGGAAGGGGGAGATCGAGGGGCGTTCCCACACCGCCATTTGTGGGGAAGAGTATAAAGTTATGCGGACTGAAGCGAAAGTTTGGGGAAGAAGTAACAGTGTGCGATTTGAGGTCGATGTTTTTTAAGGTTTTTTCAAATCTCAGAATAAAAAGGGCTGAAAGAAAGGTTTTGGAAGTTATGCTGAAAACTGCACGGCACACCAAGACATGCGGGGAAAGACTGGGAAGTTCATGCGCCAGTACCAGGTCGGAAAAGTAGAGACATGCAACTAGTTGAAGGTACAATGGTGATAGTACTGTGATACGCAACACGCACACAACAGATTGTTTTAGTTAATATTCTCTATTAATCATACGGCACACCAATATACAGTATCGTACACAACAAACACACACACACCCACAGCCACAGCACACACACGTCATGCAGAGAAATGGAAAAAGGAAACTGAAACAAATGCACGACACGAGAATATCAACTAGCAAGCATTGTGAGAATACCGCCATTTGCTTGCCTGAGTCAACAAGGCGACTGACCTTTGGTCGAATTCTGGGTTTGAACGACGAAAGCTTCTTGGCGGCGGCTTCAATCGAGTTTGCCGCACCCAACAGTTCGTTCTCGGCGATTACGGCTCGGATCACTCTTGGGACGACCCAATCGGAGCCTTTCAGATTCTCGCTCTGCAGCAGATTTCGGCACCGTTTTTTAAACTCAAAATAAGAGAAAAATGTAAATAGAATAATGAAATCGAAGAGAAAATACGGGTACCTGCGCGATCAGATCCGTGACCGACTGTGCGATGACGCGCGACACTTGCATCAACAATTGACGTGACTCTTCGCCTGGTTTGAGCACGGCCAATTGCACGGCTTGTAGCATGTCGCGCACCTGCGTATAGGTTACGGTAGGGGTTTGGTAGCTGGTAAGAACCACTTGTACAGTGACCCACTGCAAAGATGAAAATGGATTGTATTGGGCCGTGTGCCAATTGCAGTTTAAGTGTACTCTCTCTTTGTGACTCGCTCTATCATGGTTAACGACTGTTTGGTTCCCGATTTGTCCTTCGCATCCTATCAGCGACTCTGTATGGTGAACATTCTCAAGTGAAACGAAAATAATCGGTTCCAATCAGGCCACTATAAAGAGGGTAGACTGTATCTATACCTTGAGTGCCACATCCCGTCCGGCGTCCATACATCTGTATCGAGCATCAGGCGACTCTGCGCTGTACGCACACGCTTTGGTGACGTGCAACAGATCGCTGACGGCTTTGCGCGCGAAATTGGCCGCTGCGATGACGTCATCTTGCGACTGCGATTGACCTGAATTAGCAATGCTATAGAAGCAGTATAACTGGTATTTAGCCCGACAACGTAGCTTCTACGTGTATTTCTTTAGTGACGTGTCATCAAAGTGATATTTAAGCGTGATTCATTGTAAATTCTATTCTATTCTATCTATACTCAACTTTGGGGCCGGAATAAAGCACCGCCGGCGAACCCGCCCGCTCGATCTGGTGGACCTGCGGGGTAATGATCCCGCGTGGCCGCGCAGGAAATTCTGCTGTTTTGCGGCTTGTAACCGATACAAGGTCGTGCGAACTGAGCGAATTGATTACGTGACTGGAACAATTGGTCGACAAACGCGATGCAACGACGACGCTGCGACTTCAAATGGTGTTACAGGCCAGTTTGGGATCTGATATGGGACTGTACCGCCAGTTCATTGACAAATTTGGTAACTGGCCGGTCATCCATTTTGATCACTGGGATACTGTATACCGTCGCTTGGCGTATGCAATCAACAGCATCTGCACTAAGTATGGCCGCGTTCTGCTGAACGTTGACGATGACAGACTGATTCGAGCTCAGTTGCAGCACGAAAGGTCCATGGACAACGATCAACCGAGTGAAATCCATGAAGTGAAGTCCGATAGCGATGAGAAAGAAGAGATTCGAAATGCCTCTCAGGATTCTGCTTGTGTGATTCCCAGTGATCGTCGATTGATACCATGTGATTTGAGTCTAACTGAACGGGACGGGGAGAAAGAGAGATCGGCTGGGTGATTGGGTCTATACAAAAGATCGCCCATGAAGCACGATGCAACAAAAAGATCGGCTGGTGATTGGGTCGATGAAAGATCGCCCATGTGGCACGATAAGACGGAAAGATCGGCCGGTGACTGGGTCGATAAAAGACTGCCCATGAGGCACGATACGACAATATCCATGACAATACGACAATATCTCCCATGAATGTCGGTGCGACAACGCTGTGGAATGGGTTGCGCCAAGTTGGAAGTCGAATTGTTGCTGGCGTCGGATCAGCAAAAGACACGTTGGCTAAAACAGATTCACACAAACAGCAACGTCGTGGCATGTTGAAAGAACAAAGGTAAACACGATGACAGTGACGACCAAGGCTATTATTCGAAAAGTAGCTGCAGCGCCAGTGAAAAAAGATGTCGAATGCGTCGTGTCGCAATTCCGAAAGAAAAGCCCATCGTGCATGGTTTCCGAATGCCGCAATGTCGAAGAATCGGACAAAGATGCCGTGGAGCCAGTTGGGAGTTGTGTTGAGGGAAAACACGCCGTCGTCAAGTAGTTGGCGACGCAAAGTCGTCAAGAGAGTCGAGAAACGACCAGATGGATGTATCTGCGATGCCGACACTGTTGGATAAAGTGCTGAAGAAACAGCAACAGAAAATTGACAGACAGCACAGAGAAGACAGAGGAGCTTATGTTGAAGTTGATCGGCCAGATTCAGACGAAGTCGCCAGTCTCTAGCAGGTGCGCTCTGTTCAGCAAGACATTTCGTATCGACTGCTGAACAAGGCCCGTTTGATCGATTCGATGGTGATCCGAAGAAGTACAGAGCCTGGCGAAAGGGTGTGCAGTCGCGATTTTTGATTGAGTCTGGTATGAAGGACGATGTGGCACTGCACTTCATTCGCATGAGTCTTGAAGGTGCGGCCCTAGAATCCTACTGTGACCAATCGGGCGAAAACGCAGCAATCGTTGAAGGCAACGTGGGACTACTTGGACAACTGTTACCTCCCAATGTTCGCCGACGTCAAAGCACACCTGGAGTCGTTGCAGTGCTGCCAAGGTGCCGGCTCAGTGCTTATACCGCTCAATTTGCCATCAAGCTCGAAAGTTTGAATGATGGCCATGCGTACGAATTGGATTCCATTGACGACCACGTGACGCAACGCTTTCTGCAACTGCATTTCATGAAAGGCGTACGCAAGCACCGAAATACGGCTGGAATTGCCCGCTGTGCCGAACGGCACATACAATCAAATGAAAGTGGTTGCTGAAAATGCTGAACAAGCACAGGAATTGTACCAACTGTGCTTCAGTAAACAGTGTGATGAAAAGACCGGTGATCAAAGCAAGTCACAGACGTCTGAGAAATCAGAAAAAGCGTCAGAATAGACAGCTCCGTCGTGCTCAGAATCACGAATCATACAGCTCACCGAGTGCGCTGGATACTGTGCCGTGCGACGAATCGGTGAATGGTGCTGACAGTTCGAACTGGCGCGGCACAAACTCGTTTCGCAATGACGATCACGACAATGTGCCCATCGGCCATCATCAAAAGGCAAGCAATGATGTGCACAGATCACTTCTATTGGTTGCGCGGCGGTGGAGGAAAATTGACGAAGTATGGGCCGGAATGTGGAAAGCTGGATACGTATCTTTGTATTTAGAAAACAATGAAAAAATCCAAAAAAAAATATAAAATAAAAAATACAAAAAATATTTGTTAATTCCTGTCATGTCGTTGTTGTATTTGGAATGCCCGCCATAAATGCTGCTTGCGCTGGCCAGCCCTAACACATTTGAACCCCCGAAAGTGTGTGCGAAATTGTTTTTCCTTAGCTTCCAAGTTAATAATAAAAGAATTTCGTGCATAATACGGTAAATATTCATACTACCAAAGAACATATGTACCTTGTAAAGTGTTTTTCAATATGGGTTCCCCCGAGCTTGGCCGTTTCGTGTACCGCATTTTGAAATACAGAGTGATTCAAAAGTTAGTTTCCCAGGTTAATAAGAAAGTGTCCAGCCAGACATCATCCCCAAGCCAGGCGAAGGTTCTTTCGCGTCACTCTGCACGATTTAGGCAATAATATAAGCAGAACGCAAGCTCGGAAAGCGCCAACAACTAATCTCAGAGCGTATTTTGTTGCATTTTCGTGTACACACTTGTAGACTCAATCAATCCTAAATTCTAATACCGAATCTTTGTGTGCACAATCCAGGTGCTTGTCATACATTCGGTCAAAGATGTGGCCGCAGCGTTGACCAATCTCATCCAAACGACGAAAAACGCCAGCGGAAAATCGCACAGCGACCCGGCGATGGGTCATTTGAGAGACGCGGCCAAGGTTTGACGCTGCTATAAATACGCGGTTTTTGTCAATTTTTTTTGCTCGGAGTGCAGTGATTTTACCAATATTCATGCCAAACTGCTGTACTGTATACTTACCTGTTTGATCGTCCCCTGATTAACAAAACTTTCTCCATTATCTTGCATTTTTCTGACTGTCATTTTCTCAGAAAAACACCGTACTGAACTGTGGGCGGAAGTCTGAGTTCAACTTCTACAACTCTGATCTTCACCATATTTACATTGCAGGTTGAAGCTTCTCTGCCAGGCTCCTGCATCGGAGTTTGTGTCAAGCATTTCACTTCTTGCATAACCTGCTCAAATAAATGAAAAAAGCGCTTTCTATATAAACAATCAAACCAAGAAGAATAATCGATTAAACGTATTTTAAGTAATCAGCATTTTTTCTCAGGAAATGGTCACGAATGTCATGAGTCTACTGAAGACCGTGAAGACGGTCGAGGATGAGCACCAAAGGGGCAACAGAGCGTTGGAGGCAGCTATTGAGGCGATCGCACAGGAAATCAAGGTACCTAGTCAAACTGGAACTTCTTGGTGTTTTGGTCGTCAGCAGTTTGTGCCCAATAAATCTTATTCAAATCGCTACCGTTTCTCAATCTTTCCAGCATTACGATTCGTCCGAAGCGCCGGCACAGAAAATGAACGCAGAGGAGCTGGTGCGTATCGGCAAACCGATCACAGATGCCACGGCAAAGGCCGTGCATGCTGGTTAGTCAATAAAAAAAAAAAAAAAAAAAACAAAAAAAAAACTAAAAAAAAAAAAAAAAAAATAAATAAAAATAAAAAACACAAAACAACAAAAAAAAAAAAAAAACAACATAAAACACAACAAAAAAACCCAAACAACACCCACAACCACACACACCAACCCTGTGTCATGTTATTTATAACAATACTTTATCATTCTATAGTTTGGCTGACCAGCCCGTTTACCCTCTCTCACTTGTTCGAACTTGTGATTTGCAAGTGATTTTTTGTGACTGAAACATCATTTCGAGTTGCTCTCTTCCCAGTTTGTGTGTCGCGTGGCCATCTGGTGCATTCGTACTGACGATGCACTGGTGCGCCGCACGTCTGTGAAAACTGGACAAGCGGTCGAGATCACAATGCCGTCGCATGGTCATAGTGTGACTGAAAAGTATCTTTCTACAGTCATTAGGTAATTAGAGATCGAGCGGGCGGGTTTGTCGGCTGTGCTTTTATTCCGGTCCCAAAGTTGAGTATAGATAGAATAGAATAGAATATAATAGAATGGATAGATTTACAATGGATCACGCTTAAATATCACTTGGATGACACGTCACTAGAGAAATACGCGTAGAAGCTACGTTATAGGCTAAATACCAGTTATACTGCTTCTTCTTCCCCTTTTAGCGAACAAGAGTGATCAGTTCTTCTTCGTGGTAGAGAAAGAGCACAGGTTCACGTCAGCGCTAAACGTGTTTTTGCGAAGCGATTTGAAAGTTTTTGAGTTTTCTTGTCTTGAATTCGTAGTTTATCTGGATTGATAGAAGAGAATAGACCTGAAATGCTGAGAGAAAATTTTGAAACTATTCCTTGCTTGCTGGTGGTGGTGGCCAGACTGCGAGGCGGTTTAAACGCTCAACTAAGCAGTGGTCAAAACAAACGAGAACCACAACATTCGACTAAACGCCACAAATCAAACAACATAAATGAATTCACGGATTGATATGAATTCACAGCTCAAAATAAAACTGTACAACAAATTTTTCATTGGCCACATCGCATCGCCGATTTAGACTTCTGCAGATCTTTCCGGCTAATCGTACTCCACCCACAGCTATCTTCAGCGATGTCCCATAACTTCACAATAAAATTCACTCTAATTGCTCACATTTCTTTGATCAGTGTTCCAACTTCGAAACACTGACCTCAATGAAGTGAAACCTTACAAAATTGTTTGGGCACTGAGCTTTATTCGAGACAACGCGCTTGGCAAAAACTCAACTAACACAGAAGCCACCAAGCTCAGATAAGGCTGGGACAGTGCATATTGGGACTGAAACGTGCACACTACCTCCCAACTCGTTGTCTCAAAACTCCCAAACAACACAGATCAAGACGAATTCGTTGCACAATATTGCCTCATGCCTCAAATACACAGTAAGGCAAACTCAGATATGTGCAACCAACAAATATCGACTGCTGCTGTCGTCACCTTCGGTTGTTTCTTTTCACCAGAGACGACCACTACTGCAGCACATAAAACAAAACAGCTCCATGCAACACAACAATACACGGGCCAACTACAACCATAAAACAGCACATATCAAATATTTTTTGTATTTTTTATTTTATATTTTTTTTGGATTTTTTCATTGTTTTCTAATACAAAGATACGTATCCAGCTTTCCACATTCCGGCCCATACTTCGTCACTTTTTTCCTCCACCGCCGCGCAACCAATAGAAGTGATTGTGCACATCATTGCTTGCCTTTTGATGATCGATGGGCACATTGTCGTGATCGTCATTGCGAAACGAGTTTGTGCCGCGCCAGTTCGAACTGTCAGCACCATTCACCGATTCGTCGCACGGCACAGTATCCAGCGCACTCGGTGAGCTGTATGATTCGTGATTCTGAGCACGACGGAGCTGTCTATTCTGACGCTTTTTCTGATTTCTCAGACGTCGTGACTTGCTTTGATCACCGGTCTTTTCATCACACTGTTTACTGAAGCACAGTTGGTACAATTCCTGTGCTTGTTCAGCATTTTCAGCAACCACTTTCATTTGATTGTATGTGCCGTTCGGCACAGCACACAATTCCAGCCGTATTTCGGTGCTGCGCACGCCTTTCATGAAATGCAGTTTCAGAAAGCGTTGCGTCACGTGGTCGTCAATGGAATCCAATTCGTACGCAGCCATCATCAAACTTTCCAGCTTGATGGCAAATTCACGGATTGACTGACCGGCACCTTGACAGCACTGCAACAACTCCAGGTGTGCTTTGACGTCGGCGAACATTGGGAGGTAACAGTTGTCCAAGTAGTCCCACGTTGCCTTCAACGATTGCTGCGTTTTCACCGATTGGTCACAGTAGGATTCTAGGGCCGCACCTTCAAGACTCATGCGAATGAAGTGCAGTGCCACATCGTCCTTCATACCAGACTCAATCAAAAATCGCGACTGCACACCCTTTCGCCAGGCTCTGTACTTCTTCGGATCACCATCGAATCGATCAAACGGACCTGTCAGCAGTCGATACGAACTGTCTTGCTGAACAGACGCACCTGCTTGAGATGGCGACTTCGTCTGAATCTGGCCGATCAACTTCAACATAAGCTCCTCTGTCTTCTTGTGCTGTCTGTCAATTTTCTGTTGCTGTTTCTTCAGCACTTTATCCAACAGTGTCGGCATCGCAGATACATCCATCTGGTCGTTTCTCGACTCTCTTGACGACTTTGCATCACAACTACTTGACGACGGCGTGTTTTCCTCAACACAACTCCCAACTGGCTCCACGTCATCTTTGTCCGATTCTTCGACATTGCGGCATTCGGAAACCTTGCACGTGGGCTTTTCTTCGGAATTGCGACACGACGCATTCGACATCTTTTCACTGGCGCTGCAGCTACTTTTCGAATAATAGCCTTGGTCGTCACTGTCATCGTGTTTACCTTGTTCTTTCAACATGCCACGACGTTGCTGTTTGTGTGGATCTGTTTCAGCTGCCAGCGTGGCTTTTGCTGATCCGACGCCAGCAACCATTCGACTTCCAACTTGGCGCAACCCATTCCACAGCGTTGTCGCACCGACTTTCATGGGAGATATTGTCGTATCGTGCCTCATGGGCGATCTTTTATCGACCCAGTCACCGGCCGATCTTTCCGTCTTATCGTGCTTCATGGGCGATCGTTTATCGACCCAATCACCAGCCGATCTTTTTGTTGTATCGAGCTTCATGGGCGATCTTGTATAGACCCAATCACCAGCCGATCTCTCTTTCTCCCCGTCCCGTTCAGTCAGACTCAAATCACATGGAATCAATTGACAATCATTGGGAATCACACAAGCAGAATCCTGAGAGGCATTTCGAATCTCTTCTTTCTCATTGCTATCGGACTTCACTTCATGGATTTCACTCGGTTGATCGTTGTCCATGGACCTTTCGTGCTGCAACTGAGCTCGAATCAGTCTGTCATCGTCAACGTTCAGCAGAACATGGCCATACTTTGTGCAGATGCTGTTGATTGCAAACGCCAAGCGACGGTATACAGTATCCCAGTGATCAAAATGGATGACCGGCCAGTTGCCAAATTTGTCAATGAACTGGCGGTACAGTCCCATATCAGATCCCAAACTGGCCTGTAACACCATTTGAAGTCGCAGCGTCGTCTTCGCATCGCGTTTGTCGACCAATTGTTCCAGCCACGTAATTAATTCGCTCATTTCGCACGACCTTGTATCGGTTACAAGCCGCAAAACAGCAGAATTTCCCTCGCGGGCACGCGGGATCATTAGGACGCAGGTGACACCAGATCGAGCGGGCGGGTTCGTCGGCGGTGCTTTTATTCCGGTCCCAAAGTTGAGTATAGATAGAATAGAATAGAATATAATAGAATGGATAGATTTACAATGGATCACGCTTAAATATCACTTGGATGACACGTCACTAGAGAAATACGCGTAGAAGCTACGTTATAGGCTAAATACCAGTTATACTGCTTCTTTAGCATTGCTAATTCAGGCCAATCGCAGTCGCAAGATGACGTCATCGCAGCGGCCAATTTCGCGCGCAAAGCCGTCAGCGACCTGTTGCACGTCACCAAAGCGTGTGCGTACAGCGCAGAGTCGCCTGATGCTCGATACAGATGTATGGACGCCGGACGGGATGTGGCACTCAAGGTATAGATACAGTCTACTCTCTTTATAGTGGCCTGATTGGAACCGATTATTTTCGTTCACTTGAGAATGTTCACCATACAGAGTCGCTGATAGGATGCGAAGGACAAATCGGGAACCAAACAGTCGTTAACCATGATAGAGCGAGTCACAAAGAGAGAGTACACTTAAACTGCAATTGGCACACGGCCCAATACAATCCATTTTCATCTTTGCAGTGGGTCACTGTACAAGTGGTTCTTACCAGCTACCAAACCCCTACCGTAACCTATACGCAGGTGCGCGACATGCTACAAGCCGTGCAATTGGCCGTGCTCAAACCAGGCGAAGAGTCACGTCAATTGTTGATGCAAGTGTCGCGCGTCATCGCACAGTCGGTCACGGATCTGATCGCGCAGGTACCCGTATTTTCTCTTCGATTTCATTATTCTATTTACATTTTCTCTTATTTTGAGTTTAAAAAACGGTGCCGAATTGCTGCAGAGCGAGAATCTGAAAGGCTCCGATTGGGTCGACCCAAGTGATCCGACCGTAATCGCCGAGAACGAACTGTTGGGTGCGGCAAACTCGATTGAAGCCGCCGCCAAGAAGCTTTCGTCGCTCAAACCCAGAATTCGACCAAAGGTCAGTCGCCTTGTTGACTCAGGCAAGCAAATGGCGGTATTCTCACAATGCTTGCTAGTTGATATTCTCGTGTCGTGCATTTGTTTCAGTTTCCTTTTCCATTTCTTGCATGACGTGTGTGTGCTGTGGCTGTGGGTGTGTGTGTGTTTGTTGTGTACGATACTGTATATTGGTGTGCCGTATGATTAATAGAGAATATTAACTAAAACAATCTGTTGTGTGCGTGTGCGTATCACAGTACTATCACCATTGTACCTTCAACTAGTTGCATGTCTCTACTTTTCCGACCTGGTACTGGCGCATGAACTTCCCACAGTCTTTCCCCGCATGTCTTGGTGTGCCGTGCAGTTATCAGCATAACTTCCAAAACCTTTCTTTCAGCCTTTATTCTGAGATTTGAAAAAACCTTAAAAAACATCGACCTCAAATCGCACACTGTTACTTCTTCCCAAACTTTCGCTTCAGTCCGCATAACTTTATACTCTTCCCCACAAATGGCGGTGTGGGAACGCCCCACGATCTTCCCCCTTCCCGCAGATATGTTTGGTATTCTTGGGTTGGATATTTTGTCAAACAAACTGTACCCAGGTATCAGACATATCCCGCGGGCGGGCGGGGCCCACTGTCCCCAACACATTGTGATGTTTCACTATCAATCTACGTGAGGGTCTAATGTGACACCACGCAGTGTATATTTCGTCTGAATTTCTATCCAAACATTCTATCAACACTCAACACACTATCGACTATATCTTCCCGATCTGAGTAACAGTGCGTCACGTAAGTATTGGATGCCTTGCGTGTGTGTATGTGTGTGCGTGTGCTTCAATGATTTATATTGCATAATTCTTACGACTACTCACCTTTTTCTTGATTGCACGGCATATTACTTACATCGTTATAGGTACCTATTCTAATTGTTGAAAAGCGATGCGAAAAGAGTCGTATTTCCGCCATGTGTGGTATTATTTTCGAAACAGTGTAAATGTCAGTTGTGTAGATCGCTGTAAGCTCGGTGTAAACTTGAAAGCTTCCATGTTAGCAGCGGGCGATATTTCATCGTTACACCGAGCTTACCTACCTTTACACCCAACTCTATAGTCTACACCTTTCGGAAATTCAACCCCATGATCAATGTGCTGTAGAGTAGATCAAATCACGTTGGTTGTGGACCGTATAATGTTTCAATCATGCCATAAATAAGCAAGACAAGAACAAGATAGGCTAATGATCATAGTCTGACCTAAAACAAGGTGAAAACAACGAATTTTTAAAACAAACAGACCACTTTCACGGTCAACACACAACAGCAATCACATACAGGTACGATAACTATTTTCCAGCGTTCTAACATATTATTTTCAAAAAAATTTCACAACATTAAAAAACAAAGATCTCGTCACAATCAAAACTTTTGTGCGAAAGTGCGTACATTTTTCTGTTTCAAGCCCGCCGATGAGTCGTTGAATTTCGACGAGCAAATTCTCGAAGCGGCCAAATCGATTGCGAACGCCGTGCAAGCATTGGTCAGGGCCGCCGGCGCTGCGCAAAGAGAGCTCGTCGCGCAGGGACGGGTGAGCGCATTCCCTTTATGAATTACTGTTTGGTCTAGATTTTCTAGTATTTATTTTCTCTTCTGAAAAAACTGGCAAGAAACATACAGTCCTCCTCATTATAATGACATGAACGGCACTGGCCATTTTCTGCCACTATGAAGGATATCCATTAGACTGAATTACGAGGTTAACGGCACATCGGCGAACAAAATATTGTCGAAAAATGTCCACTGTATAGAGGGTCCACTATAAACAGTGTCAAAATAAAGAGGGCGGAGTGTATTACGAAAAAAAACACACTCAAATCCTGATTATAGCTGGACGCGCGTCCACAGCTGCGGACGGAGGACTACCAATGGTCGGAGGGCCTCATATCAGCTGCGCGTACTGTAGCAGCCGCGGTGCACTCACTCTGTGAAGCGGCCAACGCACTCGTTCAGGGACATGCGACGGAGGAGAAACTGATTTCTGCCGCTAAACAGGTATAATAATGTCAGGATGTGATGGTTACGGTAGGTGGGTTACTGTAATAACTACCGTACCCTAAATTTCAGGTTGCGTCCTCCACTGCCCATCTGCTGGTTGCCTGCAAGGTCAAGGCCGACATCAACTCGAAATCCATGCAGCGACTGCAGGTAGTGTTTCGCAGTTTCCGAATTTTGCCTTGAAATGTCAAGTTAAACGAAACCGGGACTTTTTGCCCGTTCAGGCGGCCGGTCACGCTGTGAAAACGGCGACCGAACATTTGGTTCGTGCGGCCAAACAGTCGATCGAAGCGGACGATGAACGAACGCTGGTCATCTCGCAACGCATGGTGTCCGGCATTGCACAGGTTTGAATACAGGAAGAAAACTTTTGAAATTAAACCGTATTGAGGTGTTTGCCCTCAGAAAGAACATTAATTTTGAGATCAATGAAATTCTTGACCAAAACTGTTTCGAGAACGCTAAAAGGTTGGTTTTTGTACTTAGTGGTGCACGTTACGATCGTTTTTATGGGCACACCTAATGTAGTTAAAGTGGCACTGCGCGCACGTCAGATCAGATACAAGAATTTTCCAACCAGTCGAACCATATATGGCTGCTGTCCAGGTCATGGATGCACAAGAGCAAGTGCTTCGCAAAGAACGTGAGCTGGAAGTGGCCCGAAATAAGCTTCACACGATCCGAAAAGCCAAGTACGCCGGGGGCGAGTCGCCGGAGCCTCCGATCTAACTCATCTACAGGATCGAAACTGTGAAATAATTGAAAAAATCGTGACAACTGTCAAAATTGATGTGGTGAATTTATTTCTTTGTTTTTTTTCGATTTTCTCGCTTGGTTATACCACATTTTTATTGCCTTTGCGTTGATAATTCTGAAATATCATGATGGTTTATACTTTTATTTTTACCGTGTTCTAACCACGTTGTTTTCAGTTTGCCTTTTTCTTTATTGCTGATGATATGCTATTTGTTGATTGTTTGTTCTTTGTACACGACAATACACCCACAAGGTAATCGAAGTCAGCACGCTAGCGACTGACCGAAATATGGTT
>JASAMV010004892.1:0-31760 GCA_030248065.1 Rhynchonema sp. JSB1_4
GAAAAAGGCCCACAATCCAGCGTTGTAAAGTGCAACGAGCACGGACAATGGGAGGACCTGCCCGATGCGTGTAAAGCAGGTCAGTGCTGCAGGAACAAAACGTTTTTCAAGAAATGCGACTTTTTCGGCAAAATCTTGTTCTGATTCTGCCTATTACAGCGTGCCCCTTAATTGACGAAGACCAAGTCAGCAGCAATGTCCAATTACCAGAACAGAACGATTACGACAACGTCCAAACAAGAGAGATACAAACGAAATTCAAGAAGTCTGTCTTCGCCGGAAGTAAGGTCACCCTAAAATGTAAAGCTGGATTCAATTTTGAAAAAGAAACCAAGACCGAAAAAGAGCTGACATGCAAAAACGAAACGGGTTGGGATCCGAATCCAGCAGAGCAAAAGTGCACCAACAACCCGTGCGATGACGGAAAGAACGGTGGTTGCAAGCACGGTTGCAAGCCTGATGAAAAAGCCAAACCTGTGTGTTCGTGCCCAAAAGGACAGCAGGTTGCTAACGATGAAAAGAGTTGTGAAGGTATGTACATAAGTGTGTGAGTGAAACTGAAAAGATTTGACCCTTCCTGGGCCAGCCAGTTTCAACATATTGACTGACGCAGATGTTCCCGCAACCTCCAACAACAACACGGGCGTGATCATAATCGTTGTCATCATTGTGATCGTGTTTGTCATCGCGATTGCAATCGGTCTGGTTGTGCTCGCACGCCGATTTTACAAAGCACAAAGTGGGAAGGAAGAAAAGGAGAAAGATGAAGATAAAAGGTTGGGTTTTTGTATTTGAAAGATGCTGACTGTTCTGGCATATTCTAAAAAGATACAGATCTGTTTCTTCAGTGAACAACCCACTGCTCCCACGGTCAATTCTACGTCCGGCGACCACACCGAGCCCACAGCGGCATCGGCATACGACAGTCCGTTGAACGACCCTAAAGAGGCGAAGAAGACAGCGGCGGAGAGAACTGAGACTGGTGAAACATCACAATTCAGCCAGGCGATCACGGTCGGGGGCGGGTCGGAACGCACGGACAAAGAAGACGATAAAAGTGAATGAACAAGAAAAGAAACCGTGAAAAATAATTATGTATGTCATCAAACACCCTGCCGAATGACAATTCCAAAACGTTATCTGCTGGTATGTGTATTTAGCGTAATTATTCAACTCAAAAGTACAGCCATTCACTTATGGACATGATATGATTTCTTCCTTTCTAGTCAGGGTAGCCAAATTTAATCTACAACACACTGATAATAACATGCTTTATTTTTTGATGAGTGACAGATTCTCTCTATTCTAAATCTAAGACTTGGTGATTTCAGTTACGATGCGAATGAATAAAATCAATTGACTGATCTTAATTTAGGTTGAATATAAGCGCAGCAGAGAACATGTCGTTCTCCTCATGCATCAAAGGGAAGTGTGAAGCTGACTCACGATAAAAAATGGATTATTATCATATGGAAATTATCTTTTAAAAAAGACATCGTTGTCAATCAAACCAGGACCGCAAAAAAATTTCAACGACTGGTTTGGTGGCTTGAGGTCTACATCGAAGCAGAAAAACAAGCGGTCAGGTGCTTCGAGGGCATGCCCAGTGCGCAAGACCAGTTAGTGCACAGAAATTTATTTTACCAATAAAACGTGACTCAATCAACCCGCTTTGTCTTGCTGTCATCGTACTCGTGGCAACACCAACGTACCTTGCTCATCCACGTACCAAATTTGAAGTATTCCGCGACTTTTCAGGCCCGCAAGTTCAGGCACGACCTTTTCAGGCCCGGCAGATTTAGGTAAAGCGTGTTTGACCCATTTATAGGCTTAGGCTTAGGCTCCAGCCGGGCCTGAATCGGCCGGGACTGAATGGCCTAGCCTGAACTAGTGCCATGGGACTGAATCGCCGCACAATAAATTTGAAGCGCGGAGCACTCGATATTCCGCCACGAATCACATGTGGCGCTACCGTAATTATTCCGCTCCAAGTGTTAAGCACATCGTGATATGGCCCATTCCATTCCAAAACGGCTATGACTCATGAAACAGCTTTTATCTCTTTTCAGGTGCTTATATCCATCCGGTTGTGTGCAACACTGAAACCGAAATCGACATGTTTGGTAAACGAATGCAACCTGGTTGAGAGGCCTTGAGTTTTCGTACCAGTCCAGTTTTTCAAACTTAAAGTTTGCTATACATCTAAGCGAAGACGTGGAGCATGTGGCTAACTGCTGCCGCCCAGCGCGCGAGATCGTTTCCAAACGCAATACCAACTTTGACGCTTGGCAACTATGATGGAGTGGGATTCCAATTAATAGTTTATCGATATGCTAGCGCATCGCTGGACTTGTTTTTGAGTGTTTGATCATTGAACGCTGTCAGGGTTGGGTTAAAAAAAAGTAAAAAATTGTTTGGAAAAAAAAATTTTTTTTTTAAAAAGTTCGCCACTTTTTCGGTTTTTAAAAATTAGAAAAGTAAGTTCACTTTTTTATTATTTCACAACTTTTTTTATTATTTTCCCCCTTTTGTGGTGAAAATGCATGTTTTTATGCATGTTTCTGCTTGTTTTTCTCAAAAAATCGCCTGCGGCGCTTGTATTTCGCACCTGTACAATGTCATTACAACGTTAGACAGTCCGTGGCTCTACTAAACAACCTGAGCAGCCGTCATTATGTGCGCATTCAGTTATTCTAGGAAGTCAAATCTGCTTGAAGTCCAAAATTATCGTTCCAACACCGCGGGTTATGCCGCTGTTTTCATGTAACTTTGCTTAAAAATGTGCCAATCATTTACCTTTCCCGTGACATCACTTTCCCTTCACTTTTTATGCTACAATCTACAGATGTTGGTACATATGGTGGACAGGCTATCCCCAACGCGCATTGTCACGTTATCTGGCTCATTGTAAAAAATATAACCTGCTCGCTACTGCCCGTTTGTGAACACAACTGGTCGGTGTGAACTATTCCTATTTTCGAAGGGCAAACCAATTCTACAAAAATTTTCGACAATTTTTCACGTTGAGAACCCGAAATTTTTGTGGTCCGGAATAAAAAAAGTAAATCTTAAAAAAATTTTTAAAAATTCAAAAAAGTTAAAAAAAAGTTCGATAAGGAAAAATTTTTTTAATCCAACCCTGAACGCTGTGAATGGTTCATCATTCAATGCAGAAATTTTCAAGCGGGGCACCACTCGACATAAACGCAACCACAGTGACTGTTGAATCGAGAGGTGGGCGGTCAGACAGCAGAAACGTGGATTGCCAGAAATGAAGTGCACATCACGAATTGGGACAATTTGATGTTTATTTTGCAGCAAGGAGCGCAGTGCGTAAGGCGAGGCCTGCGAGGGCAAATACCACACGTTACGTTATGTACATACTTCCGTTCATCTGTGAGCAAAAGTTACGTACAAACAAGGGTTGTCTGCCTTTCACTGCCCCCGCACATCCAACGTTACCAAGCCGGTGATGCAAAGGATCCAATTGGATGTACATCATGTGTACATTTCATGTTTTAAGGACCCAATCTACCCATGAAAAACAGCGAGAGGGCAATCAGGGCCATCTCAACATTGATTACCGGCATAGACCTGACGTGCATTTGGGCAAATTTTGGTTGAGCTGTATTTATGATAGAGATGGCATACTAATTTTGGCCAGCGTAAAAATTAGTATGCCATTAGCGTGCACCAAATCAACAAACCCCAACCCCATGCCAGGTCTATGCCAGCAAAGTTGATACGGCCTTAAAGGGTCTCCGCCATATATATGCGACCGAAACCAATCTCGATGAGACTTGGCACCGTAAGTGGGCTTGGTATAAACCCTCACGGCCAAGAATATTTTTTCCCATATCAGCTCCCTGTCTGAGCCAGGAGGGCTAAAAGGTAAAAAACCTGACCCTACCTACAACACCTTAAAATCGAAATATCGATCTGTTTCGCGTATTCCTGGTGTGCAGTTTGTTCACAAATTTTTCATAAACGCCTTGGGTCTAATTTAAGAAAAACCCCATCTTCACTTTTTTGGTACTACCACAGCTCGCGCTATTTTGCCAAAACCACGGAAATTTTCAAAAAAATTTTCCGTTGTATTTTCCGGTCACATAGAAAGCACACAGAGCTTTTATATAACGTAGGCAAGAAAGACCCGTATATCATGCTATTCAGGCGATCAAAGACTAATTTTCTACCGCTGATAAGTTTCGACAGAAGCTCGCTCAACTGTGGTGAACCTCAACTTTTTTGCCATTTTCTGTGGATCCGAAGCACACTTCTATCTCATATTTTCCTATTTTCTAACAATGTACCGAGGCGACATACGGCACGCTAGATAGTAAAAATATAATTGTTGTTAATTATGTGCAAATCTAGGTTGGTCCCCAGCTGCATCCTAGGAGGTACGAGCAATAAATGAGTTTTACACAAAATTCATAATTTTAGCAAATTTTCGCTTCCTCATATTTTTAGCCTACCTACATTTGTGACGGATTTGTGGCCTTTTTGCTGTCCGATGAAGCCCAACGTTTTGTTGTTTATTCGAATCAAAATCCAAAATTCGAAGTATTTTTTCAGGACTTATCCTGAGAAAAGAGAGTCACGCTAAAAAAGCCGAAGGCATCCGCAAACGCTTGTCCTGTTGTAAGCCCCAGTCCTAGTTCGAGTTCCAACGCATGGACCTCAATTAACACGATTTTTCTCAAGATACATTAGAGAGATATAGTTTTGAATTTTGATGGATAAACAACAATAACGTTTGGGCTTCATCGGGACAGCAAAAGCCACAAATTCCTACCCAAACTGTAGATAGGCTAAAAATATAGACAAAAGTTGAAAATTTGCTAAAATTATGTATTTTGTGTAAAATTCATTTATTCTGCTCGTAAACCTCCCAAGGATGCAGCTTGACCAACCCAGATTTACACATAATTAACAACAATTATATTTTTACTATAGCTCTAGCGTGCCATATATCACCTGCGTGCATTGTTACTACTAAAATGTTAGGAAAATATGAGATATAAATATGCTTGGGATCCACAGAAAATGGCAAAAAAGTTGAGGTTCACCACAGTAAGACGAGCTTTTTGTCGAAACTTATCAGCGGTAGAAGATTAGTCATTGATCGCCTGAATAGCATGATATACGGGCTTTCTTGCCTACGTTATATAAATACTCTGTGTGCTTTCTATGTGAGCCGGAAAAAATTCAACGGAAAATTTTTTTTCTGAAAATTTCTCGTTTTTTAGGCAAAATAGCACAGAACTTTTTGTGGTAGTGCCAAAAAAGTGAAATATGGGTTACTACAGTAGGACCCAGCCGTTTATGAAATTTACGAAACAAACTGCACACAAAGAATATGCAAAAACAGATTAATCATTTTAATTTCGAGGTGCTGAGAGTAGGTCAATTTTTTACCTTTTGCCTTCCTCTCAGACAGGGAGAAACTGATATGGGGCAAAATTTTCTTGGCCGGTAGCTTTTTGGACTCAGGCCACGCTTCCTGCCCCAAGTTTCATTAGAGATTGGTTTCGGTCGCGATATATGGCGGAGCCCCTTTAAATGATAACTTGTTGACGAAAATATAACTGGAAGGCTGACCATACCGTCTGCGTCACGTTGCTGTCAGACAAGTGGGAACCGGTCGAACATTAGATGATGCCAGTCGCGCTACCGTCGTCTTCGATGTGCCGCTCACCGATGGGCCTGCGTAGGTGGACAACGCTGCAAAGATTTCGACATTCCTGGCTCGCATGTCCCCGAATCACGAAAGCGCCCGCATTTGAAAGCGTTCGATGGGTACCTGCTTTTTCAAACGTCGATGATTGGAGCAAAAATGCCATGCCGCGGACCTGTCATGCCAACTAACGCACGATATCGAGTGGACTACCTTTGAGTATCTTCTGCAATTATGTATCTTATAGATTTATTTTCGGTTTTCTTTCAACTCATACATATGTACGTGCAAAAAAGTTGCCGTTTTGGTGTCACAAGCAAACGTGGTGCAACTAAAGCGACAACATCTGCTTACTTGGGGCAGTGCTACCGTACTTGATGTTCCAAGGGCTGATCGACACGCATATTTTGTAATTTACGCCAGCCACGCATTGCGTGTGTCGATGTGTCAATTACCGTAACTGCTTTCACGTATTCCAACAACGGGGATTTACTTTTGTTTTTGTATTCGTGCATGGCAAAGGTAACCCCTTCCTCAATTTTACATGCGGTTTTTAAGCTGAAGATTTGAATGGAGGTCCGATAACAATGAAGCTGTAAGCAGGGTTGGGCAAAAAAAAACGACGGCGTTTTTTCTTAAAAAACGACGGCGTTTTTTCTTAAAAAAACGACGTTTTTTTAAAAAAAAACGCCTGGGTCGTTTTTCGTTTTTTTTAAATCCTGAATTTCCTTGATTTTCCCTGATTTTTTAGGGAAAGTACCCTGATCATCAAGGAAAATCAATTTTTTGTCCCATTTTTTTTCAAAAAATTTTCGACCAATTTTTACTTTGTCGAGATACGTCGATATACGGAGTTTGACTTTCAGTGATGACCCCGGCCAAAGTTGGTCCCACGATGCGGGTCTGATATGGGATCTTAGCAACTCGCTAGAAAAGGGTTGAAACCTGTTGATTTTGCCTCAGAACACATAGAATGACTTCATTTAACCACGTTTTCTTCACAACATGAGCGTTTTCCTGAGCGGCATATTTTGGTCATCTGAGCGTTTTAAAAAAAACGTTTTTTTTTAAAAAAAACGTTTTTTGCCCAACCCTGGCTGTAAGAGGAAAGTGCCAGACAACAATTTGATAACGTTTGACGTCAACTTTCCATAGTTTTTCATCGCAAAAATTTAGATCGTTAATTACAGTCATGTCAAAGGAACAAATCAATCCTGCGGTCAATTATCCGGTCACATTTTTGCATGCTGATGTGCTTTGTCATAAATGGGTAGATTCAAGGCAATAAATGCACGATTGCATTGCATAGGCAGTTACAATAGGCTGTTGTCAGATTTATTGTCACGTGTTCACTTTCTCTCAATCATTGAATGCAGTCTCCTTGATTGGTTCCTCCTCAGCGGGCGACTGACTGAAACTAAATGTGACACACCACAGGTTCACTTTTCTGTGGGTTGCCCTAAGGGTGGAGTTATACTTCGGCGTATCGGACACTTAAAATCGGTCAAGTTGACAAACACAGCTGCACAAGGTGTCCAAAGCGATAGCCAAGCCAAGTGACCACTTTGTTTCTGACCAAATTTATTTGAATTGGAGAGAATTCAGCAAAATTTGTGTTTTGTCCGCGCGACCATGATATATTATGGTATAACTCCACCTTTCGGTCGATCAAACGCGAACTTACGCCGATTCTCCCGTAGTTGATTTATTGACGTTGTCTCCGGCGGCGGGCTGCGCACTGCTAAAATAATATGTTTTTGGTTCAAAAGACACAGCTGTTGCACATCGGGTAATATCGGCGCCATTTTCCGATTTCTCTGGTGGGCATTATGTCATAACCAGACCAGTGTTGATCTCTGAGCGAGAGGTAACCATTCAACAAACGGAAAGTGCATGCCGGAACCGGGGAGGAGCAACTCGAACGTTCTCTTGAAATACAATCAGACCTTTTCTCATTTTCGTTTCCATTTTCACCTCCTCCCTCCGCTTCCTTCTTGGCTCGTTTGTTGAGGCAGTAGACGAGCAGCCCGATGCCGACTGCAATGCCAACGACCAGCAGAATCACAACATCACCACGGCGACGATCACGCCTGTCGAATTTGGTTCGTCTGCAAAATGGGGCAAACATATGTAGCTGGAAGTTTGGTGGCAACAGCTACTATGGTGCGACCAAGAAATCAAATTATTGTTCGGCCGTCCTGCAAGCTGCAGTTTAAAACCGGACTCCCTGGCTTGCCCTGATGTTGCAAGGTGACCTCAAAATTTTTGATCTTTTTGTAGTAATTCGAAATTCCAGGTTTTTGGAACTAAATGTTTTCTCATTTAGGATGCAAGCTGTTTCCTGCAAAGCCGTATATCATACCGATGAAATAAATGTTTGTGCTTGATAACTTTTGCATAACTTTTGCATTTTTTCACTAAGGGGTGAACTTCAACCTGGCCTTGAAACATCAGAAAGCAACCAATCAACTCTCCAAGTCGGAGTCGAGTAACACGATATCCCACCTTTCTTTATGTGCACTGCCCCAAGATTAAGCGAGGTCGATGGGTTGTTGACCAGCAGCTTTAAACTCCTATAATTGCCTGTTGTGGCCAACAGTCAAATGAAACTTGACCACCCCACCCACATTTATGACACGGCTCCAGCCCAACGATCTTGTTCTTGTCATTTGAGTTGGCGTCCTTCCAGCCACCGTCGTTGCACACGATTTTCCTTGCACCTTCGTTTGGATCTGACCAGATATGATTGGGGATGCAATTCACTTCGACCGGTTCGTTGTGATGGAACAATTCCTTGTCTGGATTGGCAAACGTGATCGTCTCTTTGTCCTTCGTTGGATTGCCGCAGTCTGTAAGCATGTGATTAGGCGTTGGCTGAGGAAATGGCTAGATTTTGCGGCATTTTACCAGACTAAACTTAAAAATTTGCACAGGTGATTTGCCATGGATCATTGTGTGATCAAGTGAGCTCCAGTTCCGGTATATTTCCTTTCAAACCCAGGTGGGCTTGAAAAGCCAAATATATGTATAGTGCCCCATCTAAGGGCGAACTTAGGTTAAATCAGGAACCCGGAACCCGGAAATAATTTGCATGCAAAAACACAAAACATTTCTGGGCTCAGGAATTATTTCCGGAAAACGCAAGAATTTGCATGTATAAATTATGCGTTTTCCAGAAATATTTCCGGATTCCGATTTCCGGATTTAACCTAACCCCGCCCTAACAGAGGGTTTTGCCATGAATCATTGAGTGTGAAGAGCGGTAGTGAATGATATATTTTGCACATTGATGTTCAAATCAGAAAAGATAATCACAGAATGAAATGAGTCTAAAAAACTAGAAAATGAAGATTTCATTTTGGTGGATCGATAAAAGCATTTAGACAAAAAATCCAACATGACAAAACTATTGATTTTATTCATCAAAAGTTCAGAAATACATAAATGATTTAGTCAGAATTTCAGTCGCTTTTATACTGATATGGTGGGTTACGGTACTACCACGACTGAGATACTGTATAATCCGTGGTACAAAATGAGCAAAGAAAAGGCAAATTTTGGCGTGGCGATTACAATATTAATGCCACGCCGCACAAGAATGCCGCGAGGTCCAGTCCAAAACAAAATCTTTTTGCTGGAATATACATACGTGGAATGAAAGGATTAACAGTCGGTGCCACATGTGATGCGTGGTGTCAATTTCCTTCGTGTCAATTTCAGCACGTGGATGATCAGGGTACGGTAGCATTGCCACGGGTGCTGCGACATAAAGACAAAACGTGTGTAAATATATGGCTTGATTGAGCCACGTTGTTTCCATGACCGAAACAACTTTTTTGCGCGCTTCTGGTTTGATCGTTGATTTTTGGAGACAAGTTCCGCACAGAGGTCAAACCGCCAAATGAGGCGGCGTGTGCCCTCTAAATCCAGGGTTGGGCAAAAAACGTTTATTTTTTAAAAAAATTCGGTTTTAAAAGTCTTTTATAAAAAAGTTTTTGTTTAAAAATGCCCAGGTGTCCAAAACATGCCCCAAAAAAGTTGGAAAACGTTCACTTCTTTAGGAAAACATGGCAAAATAAATGTAATTCTGTGTTCTAACGCAAAATAAACGAGTTTCACCCCGTTCCTAGCGAGTTGCAGGCATCCCATGTCAGTCAGAGTCCCACAACCAGGGTTGTTTCAAAACAAAAGTGGTTAATTAAAAAAATTTAAAAAAAAATTTTTTTTTAAACTCAGATTTTGCTTTTTCTTAATAAAAAAAAGTTGCCCAAAAAGGGCTGAAATGTCCAAAAATGGCCTTTTTCGAGGCCAGAAATTGGCACTTTTTTCCTGTGGACGGGACAATTTTTCCAAAATCGCGCCTGCGGCGACCCTGTATTGTCCCCAAAACCGTACAGGGATGCGCGGGGCTGGTCTTTTATAGTGATGTGGCACCGATAACGTACTACTGCATGCTACTACACATGTACATATATATGCAAGTCTGGTGCAAAACCGGGCGCGCAAAGTCGATCTGACACGCAAGATCTGGGCAGTAATCGATATTTTGATGGTCGTATACCAGATATACGGCATTGGATGCATTAAAATACGTTGTACTGCATGCTACAATACATTAGAGTAACATCGTTAGTCAACATCAACCTCAGACTGGTCGGAGACCATAGAATCTGCACAATACTAACGGGTGTCACCACACAAGTTGGGTCTCAGACGAAAATTTTTCAATTTTTGAAAAATATGTTGTATCGATATCATTTATCCTGAAACGTCGTTTGCAACACTTTTTCTAATAAAAAAAATTTTCGTCAAAAAAAATCAAAAAAATTTTTTTTTTAAAAAAAAGCTCGTTAATAAAAAAATTTGTTTTTTTCAACCCTGCCCACAACATTTGACCAATTTTGCCCGGTTTCGTCATTGAAAGTCAGACTCCGTATCTCGACAAAGTAAAAAGTGGTAAAAATATTTTGAAAAATGTGGGCCAAAAAATTGAGTTTCCTTGGAAATCAGGGCACCTTCCCCAAAAAAATCAGGGAAAGTCAAGGATAATCAAGAATTTAAAAAACGAAAAACTACCCAGATGTTTTTTAAAAACGTTTTTTTAATGAAACACCGTTGTTTTTTGCCCAACCCTGTCTAAATCATTAACGGAAACGGGGTTTTGCATTGTCAAAATTACATCCGTCGGATTTTCGAAACGGTAGGATGAAAGGAATTGAAATTAAGTGTACTGAAGTATTGTATCCTTAGTTTCTAAAATTAGATCGTCTTATGTATATTAATATCTGCCTCAGCAAGTCATTTATAATATTTTTGTAAGCAAAACCACTGTTTTTGAAAATAAATCTGGAATTTTTTGCGCCGTTGCGTGGACAGGTTACCATAAATTTGGGCTTCAGATGTTGGGAATTCCCTGATCCATATCCACGAACAAATTTTACCTGTTTGCTGCTTTCAAAGTCTGTCTGCTTTCTGTGAATCTCCTCGAAATGAGCTTGAAATTCTTTTGTTACCCCATGTTTGATGCTTGTCTCAGGACCCATTAAAAAAAAAAAAAACAAACTGGGCTTTGTCTAAAAAAAAAAACTCAAAAAAAAAAAAAAAAAAAAAAAAAAAAAAAAGGATAACAAGAGGTTGGCCCCCACCAAAAAATTAGTTCATCTTGAAAATTGTCACTCGTTGTTCGACGCCTACTGAAAGGATACAAAAAATGCAAGAAAAAGAGAGGCTTTGACAAAAAAAAAAATCCGAAAATGCTATTTTTTCCCAATTCGACAATAAACACCCCATTGTAACTGTTGTGCGAAATAAATGAAATGATTATTTGCTTGGCTTGACAAAAATTTCTCACCTCTGACCACCGGCCCGGACGAAAAAAGGGAAGAGGGAGAGAAAAAAAAACAGAAAAAGAGCGATTAATTCCAAATCCTTTGTGAAAAAAAAATCTTTATTGACTGGCCACCAGCCCCGCCACGGAAAATTTTTTGAAAATTTTTTTAAAAAAAAATAAAAGTGCAAACAATTCAGAAAAAAATAATCAACAAAATTTTTCAAAAATAAAAAATAAAATCGTTTCAACCGAAAAAAAAAAAAATAGCTTTCGTTTTTACACTCTTAGATTATGCTGACCAAGGCCCAAACCTTTTTATGGAAAAATTTCCGACCAGTCATTGAAAAAAAAAAAAAAATTTTGATAACGATTTACAAATAAATGTAATTTAGAGCAGTACAACGTATTTTAATGCATCCAATGCCGTATATCTGGTATACGACCATCAAAATATCATTACTGCCCAGATCTTGCGTGTCAATCGACTTTCCCCCGGTTTTGCACCAGACTTGCATATATATGTACATGTGTAGTAGCATGCAGTAGTACGTTATCGGTGCCACATCACTATAAAAGACCGCCCCCATCCCTTACGGTTTTGGGACACAGGGCGCCGCAGGCGCGATTTTGGAAAATTGTCCCTCCACAGGAAAAAAGTGCCATTTCTGGCCTCGAAAAAGGCCATTTTTGGACATTTCAGCCCTTTTTGGGCAACTTTTTTTTTATTAAGAAAAAGCAAAATCTGAGTTTAAAAAAAAAATTTTTTTTTAAATTTTTTTAATTAACCACTTTTGTTTTGAAACAACCCTGGTTGTGGGACTCTACTGACATGGGATGCCTGCAACTCGCTAGGAACGGGGTGAACTCGTTTATTTTGCGTTAGAACACAGAATTACATTTATTTTGCCATGTTTTCCTAAAGAAGTGAACGTTTTCCAACTTTTTTGGGCATGTTTTGGACACCTGGGCATTTTTAAACAAAAACTTTTTTATAAAAGACTTTTAAAACCGAATTTTTTTAAAAAATAACGTTTTTGCCCACCCTGATTTAGAGGGCACCGCCGCCTCATTTGGCGGTACCTCTGTGCGGAACTTGTCTCCAAAACAACGATCAAACCAGAAGCGCGAAAAAGTTGTTTCGGTCATGGAAACAACGTGGCTCAATCGACCATATATTTACACACGTTTTGTCTTTATGCGCAGCACCCGTGGCAATGCTACCGTACCCTGATCATCCACGTGCTGAAATTGACACGAAGGAAATTGACACCACGCATCACATGTGGCACCGACTGTTAATCCTTTCATTCCACGTATGTATATTCCAGCAAAAAGATTTTGTTTTGGACTGGACCTCGCGGCATTCTTTGCGGCGTGCATTAATATTGTAATCGCCACGCCAAAATTTGCCTTTTCTTTGCTCATTTTGTACCACGGATTATACAGTATCTCAGTCGTGGAGTACCGTAACCCACCATATCAGTATAAAAGCGACTGAAATTCTGACTAAATCATTTATGATTTCTGAACTTTTGATGAATAAAATCAATAGTTTTGTCATGTTGGATTTTTTGTCTAAATGCTTTTATCGATCCACCAAAATGAAATCTTCATTTTCTAGTTTTTTAGACTCATTTCATTCTGTGATTATCTTTTCTGATTTGAACATCAATGTGCAAAATATATCATTCACTACCGCTCTTCACACTCAATGATTCATGGCAAAACCCTCTGTTAGGGCGGGGTTAGGTTAAATCCGGAAATCGGAATCGGAAATATTTCTGGAAAACGCATAATTTATACATGCAAATTCTTGCGTTTTCCGGAAATAATTCCTGAGCCCAGAAATGTTTTGTGTTTTTGCATGCAAATTATTTCCGGGTTCCGGGTTCCTGATTTAACCTAAGTTCGCCCTTAGATGGGGCACTATACATATATTTGGCTTTTCAAGCCCACCTGGGTTTGAAAGGAAATATACCGGAACTGGAGCTCACTTGATCACACAATGATCCATGGCAAATCACCTGTGCAAATTTTTAAGTTTAGTCTGGTAAAATGCCGCAAAATCTAGCCATTTCCTCAGCCAACGCCTGATCACATGCTTACAGACTGCGGCAATCCAACGAAGGACAAATCGACGATCACGTCTGCCGATCCAGACAAGGAACTGTTCCATCACAACGAACCGGTCGAAGTGAAATGCATCCCAAATCATATCTGGTCAGATCCAAACGAAGGTGCAAGGAAAATCGTGTGCACCGACGGTGGCTGGAAGGACGCCAACTCAAATGACAAGAACAAGACTGTTGGACTGGAGCCGTGTCATAAATGTGGGTGGGGTGGTCAAGTTTCATTTGACTGTTGGCCACAACAGGCAATTATAGGAGTTTAAAGCTGCTGGTCAACAACCCATCGACCTCGCTTAATCTTGGGGCAGTGCACATAAAGAAAGGTGGGATATCGTGTTACTCGACTCCGACTTGGAGAGTTGATTGGTTGCTTTCTGATGTTTCAAGGCCAGGTTGAAGTTCACCCCTTAGTGAAAAAATGCAAAAGTTATGCAAAAGTTATCAAGCACAAACATTTATTTCATCGGTATGATATACGGCTTTGCAGGAAACAGCTTGCATCCTAAATGAGAAAACATTTAGTTCCAAAAACCTGGAATTTCGAATTACTACAAAAAGATCAAAAATTTTGAGGTCACCTTGCAACATCAGGGCAAGCCAGGGAGTCCGGTTTTAAACTGCAGCTTGCAGGACGGCCGAACAATAATTTGATTTCTTGGTCGCACCATAGTAGCTGTTGCCACCAAACTTCCAGCTACATATGTTTGCCCCATTTTGCAGACGAACCAAATTCGACGGGCGTGATCGTCGCCGTGGTGATCGTTGTGATTCTGCTGGTCGTTGGCATTGCAGTCGGCATCGGGCTGCTCGTCTACTGCCTCAACAAACGAGCCAAGAAGGAAGCGGAGGGAGGAGGTGAAAATGGAAACGAAAATGAGAAAAGGTCTGATTGTATTTCAAGAGAACGTTCGAGTTGCTCCTCCCCGGGTTCCGGCATGCACTTTCCGTTTGTTGAATGGTTACCTCTCGCTCAGAGATCAACACTGGTCTGGTTATGACATAATGCCCACCAGAGAAATCGGAAAATGGCGCCGATATTACCCGATGTGCAACAGCTGTGTCTTTTGAACCAAAAACATATTATTTTAGCAGTGCGCAGCCCGCCGCCGGAGACAACGTCAATAAATCAACTGCAGGAGAATCGGCGTAAGTTCGCTTTTGATCGCCCTAAAGGGGGAGTTATGTATGGTCGCGCGGACAAAACACAAATTTTGCGTGACTTCTCTCCAGCGCGAACAAATTTGGTCAGAAACAAAGTGGTCGCTTGGCTTGAATATTGCATTGGATATCTTGTGCTGCTTTGTTTATCAACTTGACCGATTTTAAGTGTCCGATACGACGAAGTATAATTCTACCTTTAGGGCAGCCCATAGAAGAATAAAAGTGTGGTAACACATTTCGTTTCAGTCAGCAGCCCGCTGAGGAGGAACCAATCAAGGAGACCGCATTCAATGATTGAGAGAAAGTGAGCACGTGACAGTGACAATAAATCTGACATCATCCTATTGTAACTGCTTATGCAATGCAATCATGCATTTATTGCCTTGAATCTACCCATTTATGACAAAGCACATCAGCATGCAAAAATGTGACCGGATAATTGACCGCAGGATTGATTTGTTCCTTTGACATGACTGTAATTAACGATCTAAATTTTTGCGATGAAAAACTATGGAAAGTTGACGTCAAACGTTATCAAATTGTTGTCTGGCACTTTCCTCTTACAGCCAGGGTTGGGCAAAAAACGTTTTTTTTAAAAAAAAACGTTTTTTTTAAAACGCTCAGATGACCAAAATATGCCGCTCAGGAAAACGCTCATGTTGTGAAGAAAACGTGGTTAAATGAAGTCATTCTATGTGTTCTGAGGCAAAATCAACAGGTTTCAACCCTTTTCTAGCGAGTTGCTAAGATCCCATATCAGACCCGCATCGTGGGACCAACTTTGGCCGGGGTCATCACTGAAAGTCAAACTCCGTATATCGACGTATCTCGACAAAGTAAAAATTGGTCGAAAATTTTTTGAAAAAAATGGGACAAAAAATTGATTTTCCTTGATGATCAGGGTACTTTCCCTAAAAAATCAGGGAAAATCAAGGAAATTCAGGATTTAAAAAAAAACGAAAAACGACCCAGGCGTTTTTTTTAAAAAAAACGTCGTTTTTTTAAGAAAAAAACGCCGTCGTTTTTTTTTTGCCCAACCCTGCTTACAGCTTCATTGTTATCGGACCTCCATTCAAATCTTCAGCTTAAAAACCGCATGTAAAATTGAGGAAGGGGTTACCTTTGCCATGCACGAATACAAAAACAAAAGTAAATCCCCGTTGTTGGAATACGTGAAAGCAGTTACGGTAATTGACACATCGACACACGCAATGCGTGGCTGGCGTAAATTACAAAATATGCGTGTCGATCAGCCCTTGGAACATCAAGTACGGTAGCACTGCCCCAAGTAAGCAGATGTTGTCGCTTTAGTTGCACCACGTTTGCTTGTGACACCAAAACGGCAACTTTTTTGCACGTACATATGTATGAGTTGAAAGAAAACCGAAAATAAATCTATAAGTACATAATTGCAGAAGATACTCAAAGGTAGTCCACTCGATATCGTGCGTTAGTTGGCATGACAGGTCCGCGGCATGGCATTTTTGCTCCAATCATCGACGTTTGAAAAAGCAGGTACCCATCGAACGCTTTCAAATGCGGGCGCTTTCGTGATTCGGGGACATGCGAGCCAGGAATGTCGAAATCTTTGCAGCGTTGTCCACCTACGCAGGCCCATCGGTGAGCGGCACATCGAAGACGACGGTAACGCGACTGGCATCATCTAATGTTCCACCGGTTCCCACTTGTCTGACAGCAACGTGACGCAGACGGTATGGTCAGCCTTCCAGTTATATTTTCGTCAACAAATTATCATTTAAAGGGGCTCCGCCATATATACGCGACCGAAACCAATCTCAATGAAACTTGGCACCGTAAGTGGGCTTGGTCCAAAACACTCACGGCCAAGAAAATTTTTCCCCATATCAGCTCCCTGTCTGAGCCAGGAGGGCTAAAAGGTAAAAAATTTTGACCCTACCTCAGCACCTTGAAATTAAAATATCGATCTGTTTCGCATATTCTTTGTGTGCAGTTTGTTCACAAATTTTTCATAAACGCCTTGGGTCTAATTTAGAACCATATTCACTTTTTTGGCACTACCACAGCTCGCGCTATTTTGCCAAAACCACGGAAATTTTCGAAAAAAAATTTTCCGTTGAATTTTCCGGTCACATAGAAAGCACACAGAGTTTTTATATAACGTAGGCAAGAAAGCCCGTATATCATGCTATTCAGGCGATCAATGACTAATTTTCTACCGCTGATAAGTTTCGACAAAAGCTCGCTCAACTGTGGTGAACCTCAACTTTTTTGCCATTTTCTGTGGATCCCAAGCACACTTCTATCTCATATTTTCCTATTTTAGTAACAATGCACCGAGGTGATATATGGCACGCTAGATAGTAAAAATATAATTGTTGTTAATTATGTGCAAATCTAGGTTGGTCCAGCTGCATCCTTGGAGGTACGAGCAATAAATGAATTTTACACAAAATTCATAATTTTAGCAAATTTTCACTTCCGTCATATTTTTAGCCTATCTACAGTTGGGTAGGAATTGTGGCTTTTGCTGTCCGATGAAGCCCAAACGTTATTGTTGTTTATCCATCAAAATTCAAAACTATATCTCTAACGTATCTTGAGAAAAATCGTGTTAATTGAGGTCCATGCGTTGGACTTGGAACTACAACTGGGCTTACAACAGGACCAGCGTTTGCGGTGCCTTCACTTAACATGATTTTTCTCAGGATACGTTAGAACTAGAATTTTGGATTTTGATCGATAAACAACAACAACGTTGGGCTTCATCGGACAGCAAAGGCCACAAATCCGTCACAAATGTAGGTAGGCTAAAAATATGACGGAAGCGAAAATTTGCTAAAATTATGAATTTTGTGTAAAACTCATTTATTGCTCGTACCTCCTAGGATGCAGCTGGACCAACCTAGATTTGCACATAATTAACAACAATTATATTTTTACTATCTAGCGTGCCATATATCACCTCGGTACATTGTTACTAAAATAGGAAAATATGAGATAGAAGTGTGCTTGGGATCCACAGAAAATGGCAAAAAAGTTGAGGTTCACCACAGTTGAGCGAGCTTTTGTCGAAACTTATCAGCGGTAGAAAATTAGTCTTTGATCGCCTGAATAGCATGATATACGGGCTTTCTTGCCTACGTTATATAAAAGCTCTGTGTGCTTTCTATGTGACCGGAAAATACAACGGAAAATTTTTTTCGAAAATTTCCGTGGTTTTGGCAAAATAGCGCGAGCTGTGGTAGTACCAAAAAAGTGAATATGGTTCTAAATTAGACCCAAGGCGTTTATGAAAAATTTGTGAACAAACTGCACACCAGGAATACGCGAAACAGATCGATATTTTAATTTTAAGGTGTTGAGGTAGGGTCAAATTTTTTACCTTTTAGCCCTCCTGGCTCAGACAGGGAGCTGATATGGGAAAAAATATTCTTGGCCGTGAGTGTTTTATACCAAGCCCACTTACGGTGCCAAGTCTCATTGAGATTGGTTTCGGTCGCATATATATGGCGGAGACCCTTTAAGGCCGTATCAACTTTGCTGGCATAGACTTGGCATGGGTTTGGGGTTTGTTGATTTGGTGCACGCTAATGGCATACTAATTTTTACGCTGGCCAAAATTAGTATGCCATCTCTATCATAAATACAGCTCAACCAAAATTTGCCCAAATGCACGCCAGGTCTATGCCGGTAATCAATGTTGATATGGCCCTGATTGCCCTCTCGCTGTTTTTCATGGGTAGATTGGGTCCTTAAAACATGAAATGTACACATGATGTACATCCAATTGGATCCTTTGCATCACCGGCTTGGTAACGTTGGATGTGCAGTGAAAGGCAGACAACCCTTGTTTTTACGTAACTTTTGCTCACAGATGAACGGAAGTATGTACATAACGTAACGTGTGGTATTTGCCCTCGCAGGCCTCGCCTTACGCACTGCGCTCCTTGCTGCAAAATAAACATCAAATTGTCCCAATTCGTGATGTGCACTTCATTTCTGGCAATCCACGTTTCTGCTGTCTGACCGCCCACCTCTCGATTCAACAGTCACTGTGGTTGCGTTTATGTCGAGTGGTGCCCCGCTTGAAAATTTCTGCATTGAATGATGAACCATTCACAGCGTTCAGGGTTGGATTAAAAAAATTTTTCCTTATCGAACTTTTTTTTAACTTTTTTGAATTTTTAAAAATTTTTTTAAGATTTACTTTTTTTTATTCCGGACCACAAAAATTTCGGTTCTCAACGTGAAAAATTGTCGAAAATTTTTGTAAGTATATTTGATTGCACTTGAGAATATAGGAATAGTTCACACCGACCAGTTGTGTTCACAAACGGGCAGTAGCGAGCAGGTTATATTTTTTACAATGAGCCAGATAACGTGACAATGCGCGTTGGGGATAGCCTGTCCACCATATGTACCAACATCTGTAGATTGTAGCATAAAAAGTGAAGGGAAAGTGATGTCACGGGAAAGGTAAATGATTGGCACATTTTTAAGCAAAGTTACATGAAAACAGCGGCATAACCCGCGGTGTTGGAACGATAATTTTGGACTTCAAGCAGATTTGACTTCCTAGAATAACTGAATGCGCACATAATGACGGCTGCTCAGGTTGTTTAGTAGAGCCACGGACTGTCTAACGTTGTAATGACATTGTACAGGTGCGAAATACAAGCGCCGCAGGCGATTTTTTGAGAAAAACAAGCAGAAACATGCATAAAAACATGCATTTTCACCACAAAAGGGGGAAAATAATAAAAAAAGTTGTGAAATAATAAAAAAGTGAACTTACTTTTCTAATTTTTAAAAACCGAAAAAGTGGCGAACTTTTTAAAAAAAAAATTTTTTTTTTACAAAAAAATTTTTACTTTTTTTTAACCCAACCCTGACAGCGTTCAATGATCAAACACTCAAAAACAAGTCCAGCGATGCGCTAGCATATCGATAAACTATTAATTGGAATCCCACTCCATCATAGTTGCCAAGCGTCAAAGTTGGTATTGCGTTTGGAAACGATCTCGCGCGCTGGGCGGCAGCAGTTAGCCACATGCTCCACGTCTTCGCTTAGATGTATAGCAAACTTTAAGTTTGAAAAACTGGACTGGTACGAAAACTCAAGGCCTCTCAACCAGGTTGCATTCGTTTACCAAACATGTCGATTTCGGTTTCAGTGTTGCACACAACCGGATGGATATAAGCACCTGAAAAGAGATAAAAGCTGTTTCATGAGTCATAGCCGTTTTGGAATGGAATGGGCCATATCACGATGTGCTTAACACTTGGAGCGGAATAATTACGGTAGCGCCACATGTGATTCGTGGCGGAATATCGAGTGCTCCGCGCTTCAAATTTATTGTGCGGCGATTCAGTCCCATGGCACTAGTTCAGGCTAGGCCATTCAGTCCCGGCCGATTCAGGCCCGGCTGGAGCCTAAGCCTAAGCCTATAAATGGGTCAAACACGCTTTACCTAAATCTGCCGGGCCTGAAAAGGTCGTGCCTGAACTTGCGGGCCTGAAAAGTCGCGGAATACTTCAAATTTGGTACGTGGATGAGCAAGGTACGTTGGTGTTGCCACGAGTACGATGACAGCAAGACAAAGCGGGTTGATTGAGTCACGTTTTATTGGTAAAATAAATTTCTGTGCACTAACTGGTCTTGCGCACTGGGCATGCCCTCGAAGCACCTGACCGCTTGTTTTTCTGCTTCGATGTAGACCTCAAGCCACCAAACCAGTCGTTGAAATTTTTTTGCGGTCCTGGTTTGATTGACAACGATGTCTTTTTTAAAAGATAATTTCCATATGATAATAATCCATTTTTTATCGTGAGTCAGCTTCACACTTCCCTTTGATGCATGAGGAGAACGACATGTTCTCTGCTGCGCTTATATTCAACCTAAATTAAGATCAGTCAATTGATTTTATTCATTCGCATCGTAACTGAAATCACCAAGTCTTAGATTTAGAATAGAGAGAATCTGTCACTCATCAAAAAATAAAGCATGTTATTATCAGTGTGTTGTAGATTAAATTTGGCTACCCTGACTAGAAAGGAAGAAATCATATCATGTCCATAAGTGAATGGCTGTACTTTTGAGTTGAATAATTACGCTAAATACACATACCAGCAGATAACGTTTTGGAATTGTCATTCGGCAGGGTGTTTGATGACATACATAATTATTTTTCACGGTTTCTTTTCTTGTTCATTCACTTTTATCGTCTTCTTTGTCCGTGTGTCCGACCCTAGCCCCCGACCGTGATCGCCTGGCTGAATTGTGATGTTTCACCAGTCTCAGTTCTCTCCGCCGGTTCTTCGCCTCTTTGCGTTCAACGACTGCGATGCCGATGCCGCTGGGCTCGGCGCGCAGGCGGACGAAATTGACCGGGGAGCAGTGGTTGTTCACTGAAGAAACAGATCTGATCTTTTTAGATATGCCAGAACAGTCAGCATCTTTCAAATACAAAACCCAACCTTTTATCTTCATCTTTCTCCTTTTCTTCCTTCCCACTTTGTGCTTTGTAAAATCGGCGGCGAGCACAACCAGACCGATGCAACGCGAGACAAACACGATCACAAGAGACAACGATTGATCACGCCCGGTGTGGATCGAACATCTGCCACAATTGAAACTCTGCCCAGAAGCAAATCTTTTCATTCACTCACACACTATGCATACCTTCACAACTCTTTTCATCGTAGCAACCTGCTGTCCTTTTGCACAACACACAGTTGCTTTTTCATCAGCTTGCAACCGCTTCACCGCCCGTCTTTCCCATCGCACGTGTTCACTTTTGCTCTGCTGATTCATCCCAACCCGTTTCGTTTTTGCATTCAGCTCTTTTTCGCTTTTTCTTTTTTCAAATAATCCAGCTTTACATTTAGACCTTACTTCCCAAGACAGACTTCTTAATTTCGTTTATCTCTCTTGTTTACTCAATCGTTCTTTCTATACATTGCTCTACTTCTTCGTCAATTAAGCACGCTATAGCAAACAGAACAAGATTTTCGAAAAAGCGCATTTCTTAAAAACGTTTTTTCCTAGCACACCTCTTTACACGCATCGGCAGGTCCTCCCATTGTCCGCTCTCACTTTACAACGCTGATTGTCCTTTTTCATTTTTATTACCCCTCCTTCACTCATCGCAACTTCGCTCCTGATGAAAGATGGAATTACTTTTTGTCCGATGCTCGACATTGAGGGCGTTGAGAACTGATTGTTGGCAGTCTAAAAATATGCTTGCAAAGTTCATGCGCGTTCATGCAAAAATGTGCTCTTTGCCCACAACAATTCCAATAATAATATTGCAGGTAGTTCGCTTTTTATAGCCCAAGCAACCAAGATAATCCAAAAACCACGGGGCTAGTATAAGCCATTTATTAGTCGGAAATGAAAAGTAAAGGCAAACTACGCCAACACGAACCCGGACGAATCCGAAATCGGGCTCGTGTTGGCATAATGTTACTATAAATGCGCCACAAATAACTGACAAATGCCACAGGCTCAACAGCTTCACCTTCGAAACACTCGGGCAGGTCTGCTCCATCGTTTTCTGCTTAAAGCACCGCCTTCGCACTTACCGCGATTTCCGCCTCACCGACCAACTGAATCCGCTTTCAGCCCAGCTTCACCTCTGCATAGTACCTTCAACTTCAACTGTCGTCTACCCGTCCTTTCCTCCACTACGGACGGCAGCTGGTCCTTGTCAGACTGCAATAAACAGTAAGTTGTTAAGAAAGTCCGCTGTCGTTTGTAAAATTTGAATTTGTCTCCATTTTTCCTACGCACTTCCGTCTAACGCAGCAGTTCTGTTTTTCAACACTATCGCGCGCGATGCGAATGCATACAATCACACAAGAAAATACAGACTAGGCATTGGTCTTCCATTAGCTTGTTCCAGCTAGAGCCTATTTAAGTGGGCAGGTCGACGATTTTGTGAAACTCCAAAAATGAACGAGAGCTTCCATTCGTTACTTAATTCGTGTAATTTAGTGAAAGTATCACGTTTAATGCAGTTTCTTATGCTCTGAAACATTTTCTGTGCTGGTCAATTATCGGTCGGTGATTGGTCAGATTTTACACAGAAAATGTTTCGTTTCATTTCCATTTTCCAATGGTGAACACAAATACGCAAACGCCCATGGCCCATGCATTGTGAAGGCAGCCTCACGCGTTACGCAACACCCAGTATCTGAGAAAAAGCTTGTAATATACCAAGTTTTTCACATAGAGCTCCCAGGGCTACACCCAGAATGGGTGAAAATCGACCTCTTTTGTTACGAGCGTTTTACCCAAATAGAGCCCCCAACTGGAACAAGCTAATGGAAGACCAATGCCTAGTCTGTATTTTCTTGTAATTATACCATTTCATCGCCACGATATTACAACAACACAGACACCTCTCTTAGCCGGAACCTCATTAGCCTAAAAATGAGCACAAATTCAAATTTTACAAACGACAGCGGACTTTCTTAACAACTTACTGTTTATTGCAGTCTGCACCAAGGACCAGCTGCCGTCCGTCAACGTGGAGGCAAAGCCGACGGGTACCGACGACCAGTTGAAGTTGAAGCCGTACGATGCCACAGAGGTGAAGCTGGGCTGCAAAGCCGGATTCAGTTGGTCCGGTGAGGCGGAAATCGCGGTCAAGTGCGAAGGCGGTGCTTTCAAGCAGAAAACCGATGGAGCAGACCTGCCCGAGTGTTTCGAAGGTGAAGCTGTTGAGCCTGTGGCATTTGTCAGTTATTTGTGGCGCATTTATAGTAACATTATGCCAACACGAGCCCGATTTCGGATTCGTCCGGGTTCGTGTTGGCGTAGTTTGCCTTTACTTTTCATTTCCGACTAATAAATGGCTTATACTAGCCCCGTGGTTTTTGGATTATCTTGGTTGCTTGGGCTATAAAAAGCGAACTACCTGCAATATTATTATTGGAATTGTTGTGGGCAAAGAGCACATTTTTGCATGAACGCGCATGAACTTTGCAAGCATATTTTTAGACTGCCAACAATCAGTTCTCAACGCCCTCAATGTCGAGCCCATACCGGACAAAAGTAAACTTCCATCTTTCCATCGAGGCAGCGAAGTGACGATGCAGTGCAAGGAGGGGTACATCACACAAAATGAAAAAGGCCCACAATCCAGCGTTGTAAAGTGCAACGAGCACGGACAATGGGAGGACCTGCCCGATGCGTGTAAAGCAGGTCAGTGCTGCAGGAACAAAACGTTTTTCAAGAAATGCGACTTTTTCGGCAAAATCTTGTTCTGATTACTCCTCTTGCAGCATATTGCCCCTTAATTGACGAAGACCAAGTCAGCAGCAATGTCCAATTACCAGAACAGAACGATTACGACAACGTCCAAACAAGAGAGATACAAACAAAGAATTCCGAGAGTCTGTATTCGCCGGAAGTAAGGTCACCCTAAAATGTAAAGCTGGATTCAATTTTGAAAAAGAAACCAAGACCGAAAAAGAGCTGACATGCAAAAACGAAACGGGTTGGGATCCGAATCCAGCAGAGCAAAAGTGCACCAACAACCGGTGCGATGACGGAAAGAACGGTGGTTGCAAGCACGGTTGCAAGCCTGATGAAAAAGCCAAACCTGTGTGTTCGTGCCCAAAAGGACAGCAGTTGCTAACAATGAAGAGTTTGTGAAGTATGTACATAAGTGTGTGAGTGAAACTGAAAAGATTTGACCCTTCCTGGGCCAGCCAGTTTCAACATATTGACTGACGCAGATGTTCCCGCAACCTCCAACAACAACACGGCGTGATCATAATCGTTGTCATCATTTGATCGTGTTTGTCATCGCGATTGCAATCGGTCTGGTTGTGCTCGCACGCCGAGATTTACAAAGCACAAAGTGGAAAGAAGAGAAGGAGAAAGATGAAGATAAAAGGTTGGGTTTTTGTATTTGAAAGATGCGACTGTTCTGGCATATTCTAAAAAGATACAGATCGTTTCTTCAGTGAACAACCCACTGCTCCCACGGTCAATTCTACGTCCGGCGACCACACCGAGCCCACAGCGCATCGGCGTACGACAGTCCGTTAACGACCCTAAAGAGGCGAAGAAGACAGCGCGAGAGAACAGCCGCGATCACCGGTCGGGGGCGGGTCGGAACGCACGGACAAAGGAGAGGAGACGATAAAAGTGAATGAACAAGAAAAGAAACCGTGAAAAATAATTATGTATGTCATCAAACACCCTGCCGAATGACAATTCCAAAACGTTATCTGCTGGTATGTGTATTTAGCGTAATTTATTCAACTCAAACTACAGCCATTCAGCTTCGAAGACGTGATATGATTTCTTCCTTTCTAGTCAGGGTAGCCGAATTTAATCTACAACACACTGATAATAACATCTTTATTTTTTGATGAGTGACAGATTCTCTCTATTCTAAATCTGAGACTTGGTGATTTTCAGTTTAAACAAATGCAAATGAATAAAATCAATTGACTGATCTAATTTAGGTTGAATATAAGCGCAACAGAGGGACCACTCGGTCGTTCTCCTCATCGTCATGAAAGGGAAGTGTGAAGCTGACTCACGATAAAAAATCAATTATTATCATATGGAAATTATCTTTTAAAAAAAGACATCGTTGTCAATCAAACCAGGACCGCAAAAAAATTTCAACGACTGGTTTGGTGGCTTGAGGTCTACGTCGAAGCAGAAAAACAAGCGGTCAGCTGCTTCGAGGGCATGCCCAGTGCGCAAGACCAGTTAGTGCACAGAAATTTATTTTACCAATAAAACGTGACTCAATCAACCCGCTTTGTTTTGCTGTCGTCGTTCTCGTGGCAACACCAACGTACCTTGCTCATCCACGTACCAAATTTGAAGTGCTCCGCGATTTTTCAGGCCCGCAAGTTCAGGCACGACCTTTTCCGGCCCGGCAGATTTAGGTAAAGCGTGTTTAACCCATTTATAGGCTTAGGCTTAGGCTCCAGGCCGGCCTGAATAGGCCAGGACTAAATGGCCTAGCCTTGAACTAGTGCCATGGGACTAAATCGCCGCACAATAAATTTGAAGCGCGGAGCACTCAATATTCGGCCACGAATCATGTGCGGCGCTACCGTAATTATTCCGGTCCAAGTGTTGAGCACATCGTGATATGGCCCATTCAATTCCAAAACAGTTGTGACTCATGAAACAGCTTTTATCTCTTTTCAGGTGCTTATATCCGTCCGGTTGTGTGCAACACTGAAACCGAAATCGACATGTTTGGTAAACGAATGCAACCTGGTTGAGAGGCCTTGAGTTTTCGTACCACTCCAGTTTTTCAAACTTAAAGTTTGCTATACATCTAAGCGAAGACGTGGAGGCATGTGGCTAACTGCTGCCGCCCAGCGCGCGAGATCATTTCCAAAACGCAATACGAAGAGCTTTGACGCCTCGCAACTATAAAGGAGCAGATTCCAATTAATAGTTTATCGATATGCTAGCGCATCGCTGGACTTGTTTTTGAGTGTTTGATCATTGAACGCTGTCAGGGTTAGGTTAAAAAAAAGTAAAAATTTTTTTGTAAAAAAAAAAATTTTTTTTTAAATGTTCGCCACTTTTTCGGTTTTTAAAAATTAGAAAAGTAAGTTCACTTTTTTATTATTTCACAACTTTTTTTATTATTTTCCCCCTTTTGTGGTGAAAATGCATGTTTTTATGCATGTTTCTGCTCTGTTTTTCTCAAAAAATCGCCCTGCGGCGCTGTATTTCGCACCTGTACAATGTCATTACAACGTTAGACAGTCCGTGGCTTACTAAACAACCTGAGCAGCCGTCATTATGTGCGCATTCAGTTATTCTAAAAGTCAAATCTGTTTGCAAAAGTCCAAAATTATCGTTCCAACACCGCCGGTTATGCCGCTGTTTTCATGTAACTTTGCTTAAAATTGCCAATCATTTACCTTTCCCGTGACATCCCACTTTCCCTTCACTTATGCTACAATCTACAGATGTTGCGCGTACATATGGTGGACAGGCTATCCCCAACGCGCATTGTTTAGCCGTTATCTGACTCATAAAAAATAAGCCTACGTTATCCCGTTTGTGAACACAACTGGTCGGTGTAAACTATTCCTATCCTCTCAAGTAGATAAAATATATTTACAAAAATTTTCGACAATTTTTACGTTGAGAACCGAAATTTTTGTGGTCCGGAATAAAAAAAAGTAAATCTTAAAAAAATTTTAAAAATTAAAAAAGTTAAAAAAAAGTTCGATAAGGAAAAATTTTTTTAATCCAACCCTGAACGCTGTGAATGGTTCATCATTCAATGCAGAAATTTTCAAGCGGAGCACCACTCGACATAAACGCAACCACAGTGACTGTTGAATCGAGAGGTGAGCGGTCAGACAGCAGGAAACGTGGATTGCCAGAAATGAAGTGCGCATCGCGAATTGGGACAATTTGATGTTTATTTTTCAGCAAGGAGCGCAGTGCGTAAGGCGAGGCCTGCGATGGCAAATACCACACGTTACGTTATGTACATACTTCCGTTCGTCTGTGAGCAAAAAGTTACGTAAGACCAAGGGTTGTCTGCCTTTAACTGCACATCCAACGTTACCAAGCCGGTGATGCAAAGGATCCAAGTGGATGTACATCATGTGTACATTTTATTTTTTAAGGACCCGATCTACCCATGAAAAACAGCGAGAGGGCAATCAGGGCAAAATCAACATTGATTTGCCGCATAGACCTGGCGTGCATTTGGGCAAATTTTGGTTGAGCTGTATTTATGATAGAGATGGCATACTAATTTTGGCCATCATAAAAATTAGTATGCCATTGGCGTGCACCAAATCAACAAACCCCAAACCCATGCCAAGTCTATGCCAGCAAAGTTGGTGCGGCCTTAAAGGGTCTCCGCCATATATATGCGACCGAAACCAATCTCAATGAGACTTGGCACCGTAAGTGGGCTTGGTATAAAACACTCACGGCCAAGAATATTTTTCCCCATATCAGCTCCCTGTCTGAGCCAGGAGGGCTAAAAGGTAAAAAATTTGACCCTACCTCAACACCTTAAAATTAAAATATCGATCTGTTTCGCGTATTCCTGGTGTGCAGTTTGTTCACAAATTTTTCATAAACGCCTTGGGTCTAATTTAGAACCATATTCACTTTTTGGTACTACCACAGCTCGCGCTATTTTGCCAAAACCACGGAAATTTTCGAAAAAAATTTTCCGTTGTATTTTGCGGTCACATAGAAAGCACACAGAGCTTTTATATAACGTAGGCAAGAAAGCCCGTATATCATGCTATTCAGGCGATCAAAGACTAATTTTCTACCGCTGATAAGTTTCGACAAAAGCTCGCTCAACTGTGGTGAACCTCAACTTTTTTGCCATTTTCTGTGGATCCCAAGCACACTTCTATGTCATATTTTCCTATTTTAGTAACAATGTACCGAGGTGATATATGGCACGCTAGATAGTAAAAATATAATTGTTGTTAATTATGTGCAAATCTAGGTTGGTCCAGCTGCATCCTAGGAGGTACGAGCAATAAATGAGTTTTACACAAAATTCATAATTTTAGCAAATTTCCGCTTCCGTCATATTTTTAGCCTACCTACATTTGTGACGGATTTGTGGCCTTTGCTGTCCGATGAAGCCCAACGTTGTTGTTGTTGATCGGTCAAAATCCAAAATTCTAGTTCTAACGTATCCTGAGAAAAATCATGTTAAGTGAAGACACAGCAAACGCTGGTCCTGTTGTAAGCCCAGTTGTAGTTCCAAGTCCAACGCATGGACCTCAATTAACACGATTTTTCTAAAGATGCGTTAGAGATATAGTTTTTAAATTTTAATGGATAAACAACAATAACGTTTGGGCTTCATCGGACAACAAAAGCCACAATTCCTACCCAACTGTAGATAGGCTAAAAATATGACGGAAATGGAAGAGTTGCTAAAATTATGAATTTTGTGTAAAATTCATTATATTGCTCGTACCTCCCAAGATGCAGCTAACCAACCTAGATTTACACATAATAACAACAATTATATTTTTACTATCTCACGTGCCATATATAGCCTCCGTGTTATAAAACTAAAATAGGAAAATATGAGATAGAAATATGCTTGGGATCCACAGAAAATGGCAAAAAAGTTAAGGTTCCCCACAGTTAACAAGCTTTTTGTGGAATAGCGGAAAAACTATTAAGATCATTTGAATCGCCTCGAAAATGGCGTGATATACGGGGCTTACTTCCCCTACGTTATATAAAAAGCCTGTGTGCTTTCTGTCTGCCGGAAAATTCAACGGAAAATTTTTTTTGGAAATTTTGTGATTTTACAAAATGGCGCGAGTGTTTTGTGCAAAAAAGTAAATATGGTTCTAAATTAGCCCAAGGCGTTTATGAAAAATTTGTGAACAAACTGCACACAAAAAATATGCGAAACAGATCGATATTTTAATTTCAAGGTGCTAAGGTAGGGTCAAAAATTTTTACCTTTTAGCCCTCCTGGCTCAGACAGGGAGCTGATATGGGGAAAAATTTTCTTGGCCGTAATGTGTTTTGGACCAAGCCAACTTACTATCCCAGGGTTAATTAAAATTCGTTTCGGTCGCGTATATATGGCGAAAACTCTTTAAATGATAATTTATTGACAAAAATATAACTGGAAAGCTGACCATACGGTCTGCGTCACGTTGCTGTCAGACAAGTGGGAACCGGTGGAACATTAGATGATGCCAGTCGCGTTACCGTCGTCTCCGATGTACCGCTCGCCGATGGGCCTGCGTAGGTGGACAACGCTGCAAAGATTTCGACATTCCTGGCTCGCATGTCCCCGAATCACGAAAGCGCCCGCATTTGAAAGCGTCCAATGGGTACCTGCTTTTTCAAACATCGATGATTGGAGCAAAAATGCCATGCCGCGGACCTGTCATGCCAACTAACGCACGATATCGAGTGGACTACCTTTGAGTATCTTCTGCAATTATGTACTTATAGATTTATTTTCGGTTTTCTTTCAACTCATGCATATGTACGTGCAAAAAAATTGCCGTTTTGGTGTCACAAGCAAACGTGGTGCAACTAAAGCGACAACATCTGCTTCCTTGGGGCAGCGCTACCGTACTTGATGTTCACAAGGGCTGATCGACACGCATATTTTGTAATGTGCTACAGCCACGCATTGCGTGTGTCAAATTGTGCTCAATTACGGTAACTGCTTTCACATATTCCAACAACGGGGATTTACTTTTGTTTTTGTATTCGTGCATGGCAAAGGTAATCCCTTCCTCAATTTTACATGCGGTTTTTAAGCTGAAGATTTGAATGGAGGTCCGATAACAATGAAGCTGTAAGCAGGGGTTGGGCAAAAAAAAAACGACGGCGTTTTTTTCTTAAAAAAACAGACATTTTTTTATTATAGACGCCTCGGTAGTTTTTCATTTTTTTTTCAATCCTGAATTTCCTTAATTTTCCCTGATTTTTTAGGGAAAGTACCCTGATCATCAAGGAAAATCAATTTTTTGTCCCATTTTTTTTCAAAAAATTTTTTCGAGCCAATTTTTCCTTGCACGAATTGCGTCGATATACGGAGTTTGACTTTCAGTGATGACCCCGGCCAAAGTTGGTCCCACGATGCGGGTCTAATATCGGATATTAGCAACTCGCTAGAAAAAGGTTGAAACCAGTTGATTTTGCCACAGAACACATAGAATAACTTCATTTAACCACGTTTTTTTCACAACATGAGCGTTTTCCTGAGCGGCATATTTTGGTCATCTGAGCGTTTTAAAAAAAACGTTTTTTTTTGAAAAAAACGTTTTTTGCTCAACCCTGGCTGTAAGAGGAAAGTGCCAGACAACAATTTGATAAGCGTTTGGCGTCAAAGTTCCCATAGTTTTTCATCGCAATTTTTCTAAATCAGTTTAAAGGCAGTTCATGTCAAAGGAACAAATATCGAATCCTTGCATTCAATTATCCGGTCACATTTTTTTGCATGCTGATGTGCTTTTTTGTCATAAATGGTAGATTCAAGGCAATAAATACATAATTTTTTTGCATAAGCAGTTACAATGGCAGGATGTCAGATTTATTGTCACTGCTCACCGTCAAAATTTTCTCTCAATCATTGAATGCGGTCTCTTTGATTCGTCCCTCCCTCAGCGGGCTGCTGACTGAAAGAAAGGGGGCCCCGCGCTTTTATTTTTCTATGGGCTGCCCTAAAGGTAGAATTATACTTCGTCGTATCGGACACCCCCCCCCGGTCAAGTTGATAAACGAAGCGGCACTTTCTGTCCAATGCCCTAGTAAAGCCGAGCGTTTTTTTTGTTTCTGAGCCAATTTTGTTCGCGCTAAAGAGAAGTCACGCAAAATTTGTGTTTTCTCCGCGCCACAATTTCTAACTCCCCCTTTATAGCGATCGAAAGCAAACTTACGACAATTCTTCCTGCAGTAGATTTATTGACGTTGTCTAAACAAAGGGGCCGCGCAGTACTAAAATAATATGTTTTTGGTTGGGAGAGGCACAGCTGTTGCACATGGGGTAAGCTGTGTGGGCCGCCATTTTCCGATTAAATCTGGTGGGGGCGGGCGGTCTTACTTTGAGCCGGGGGGCCCGCTGAGCGAGAGGCCCCCGTCATTTATTCTTTTTGTGCATGCCGGAACCGGGGAGGAGGAGGGGGGCGTTTCTGAAAGTTTGGGAGACTTTTTCTCATTTTCGTTTTTTCCTTCACCTCCTCCCTCCGCTTCCCTCTTGGCTCGTTTGTTGAGGCAGTAGACGACCCCCCCGGCGCCGACTCCCATGCCAACAACTGGCCCCCCCCCGACGAGTCCCCACGGCGACGATCACGCACTTTTTTATTGGTTCGTCTGCAAAATGGGGCGAACATCTGTAGCTGGAAGTTTGGTGGCAACAGCTACTATGGTGCGACCAAGAAATCAAATTATTGTTCGGCCGTCCTGCAAGCTGCAGTTTAAAACCGGACTCCCTGGCTTGCCCTGATGTNG
>JASAMV010004894.1:0-16748 GCA_030248065.1 Rhynchonema sp. JSB1_4
AAGCGTAACTCTGCGCTCTCGGTTACGTTTACTAACGAGACTATCTGATGCTTCGCAAAGTGGTACTGAACGCCAGTTGTGCTGGCACGTGAGGCACTACATGTACAGCACTCAGCTATTATGTACACTCCGTACGCACACCTAGATACATAGTTGCCTTGGCAGCTGTTCAAGTAAGAACCATATCAAGCCCTTATACCCATTAGATGACATGATAGGGCCGGCAGCGGTGCGATCCGGCTTCCCCAAGCGTAACTGTGCGCTCTCGGTTACGTTTGACTAACGAGACTTACTGCTGCTTCGCAAAGTGGTACTGAACGCCAGTAGTGCTGGCACGTGAGGCACAACATGTACAGCACTCAGCTATTATGTACACTCCGTACGCACACCTAGGTGCATAGTTGCCTTGGCAGCTGTTCAAGTAAGAACGACATCAAGCCCTTGTACCCATTAGATGACATGATAGGGCCGGCAGCGGTGCGATCCGGCTTCCCCAAGCGTAACTGTGCGCTCTCGGTTACGTTTGACTAACGAGACTCTCTGATGCCTCATACAGTGGCACTGAACGCCAGTTGTGCTGGCACGTGAGGCACAACATGTACAGCACTCAGCTATTATGTACACTCCGTACGCACACCTAGGTACATAGTTGCCTTGGCAGCTGTTCAAGTAAGAACCATATCAAGCCCTTATACCCATTAGATGACATGATAGGGCCGGCAGCGGTGCGATCCGGCTTCCCCAAGCGTAACTGTGCGCTCTCGGTTACGTTTGACTAACGAGACTATCTGATGCTTCGCAAAGTGGTACTGAACGCCAGTAGTGCTGGCACGTGAGGCACAACATGTACAGCACTCAGCTATTATGTACACTCCGTACGCACACCTAGGTACATAGTTGCCTTGGCAGTTGTTCAAGTAAGACCATGTCAAGCCCTTATACCCATTAAATGACATGATAGGGCCGGCAGCGGTGCGATCCGGCTTCCCCAAGCGTAACTGTGCGCTCTCGGTTACGTTTGACTAACGAGACTATCTGATGCTTCGCAAAGTGGTACTGAACGCCAGTAGTGCTGGCACGTGAGGCACAACATGTACAGCACTCAGCTATTATGTACACTCCGTACGCACACCTAGATACATAGTTGCCTTGGCAGCTGTTCAAGAAAGAACCATATCAAGCCCTTATACCCATTAGATGTCATGATAGGGCCGGCAACGGTGCGATCCGGATTCCCCAAGCGTAACTGTGCGCTCTCGGCTACGTTTGACTAACGAGACTCTCTGATGCCTCATACAGTGGCACTGAACGCCAGTTGTGCTGGCACGTGAGGCACTACATGTACAACGCTCAGCTATGTATTATGTACACACCGTACGCACACCCAGGTACATAGTTGCCTTGGCAGCTGTTCAAGTAAGAACCATATCAAGCACTTATACCCATTAGATGACATGATAGAGCCGACAGCGGTGCGATCCGGCTTCCCCAAGCGTAACTCTGCGCTCTCGGTTACGTTTACTAGCGAGACTATTTGATGCTTCGCAAAGTGGTACTGAACGCCAGTTGTGCTGGCACGTGAGGCACTACATGTACAGCACTCAGCTATTATGTACACTCCGTACGCACACCTAGATACATAGTTGCCTTGGCAGTTGTTCAAGTAAGAACCATATCAAGCCCTTATACCCATTAGATGACATGATAGGGCCGGCAGCGGTGCGATCCGGCTTCCCCAAGCGTAACTGTGCGCTCTCGGTTACGTTTGACTAACGAGACTTATTGCTGCTTCGCAAAGTGGTACTGAACGCCAGTAGTGCTGGCACGTGAGGCACAACATGTACAGCACTCAGCTATTATGTACACTCCGTACGCACACCTAGGTGCATAGTTGCCTTGGCAGCTGTTCAAGTAAGAACGACATCAAGCCCTTGTACCCATTAGATGACATGATAGGGCCGGCAGCGGTGCGATCCGGCTTCCCCAAACGTAACTCAGCGCTCTCGGTTACGTTTGACTAACGAGACTCTCTGATGCCTCATACAGTGGCACTGAACGCCAGTTGTACTGGCACGTGAGGCACAACATGTACAGTACTCAGCTATTATGTACACTCCGTACACACACCTAGATACATAGTTGCCTTGGCAGCTGTTCAAGTAAGAACCATATCTAGCCCTTATACCCATTAGATGTCATGATAGGGCCGGCAGCGGAGCGATCCGATTCCCCAGCGTACTGTGCGCTCTCGACGTTGGCTAACGAGCTATCTATGCTTCGCAAATGGTACTACGCCAGTTGTGCTGCCACGGAGGACACATGTACAGCACTCAGTCATTATGTACATACACTCCGTACACACACCTAGATACATAGTTGCCTTGGCAGCTGTTCAAGTAAGAACCATATCAAGCCCTTATACCCATTAAATGACATGATAGGGCCGGCAGCGGTGCGATCCGGCTTCCCCAAGCGTAACTGTGCGCTCTCGGTTACGTTTGACTAACGAGACTATCTGATGCTTCGCAAAGTGGTACTGAACGCCAGTAGTGCTGGCACGTGAGGCACAACATGTACAGCACTCAGCTATTATGTACACTCCGTACGCACACCTAGGTACATAGTTGCCTTGGCAGCTGTTCAAGTAAGAACCATATCAAGCCCGTGTACCCATTAGATGACATGATAGGGCCGGCAGCGGTGCGATCCGGCTTCCCCAAGCGTAACTGTGCGCTCTCGGTTACCTTTGACTAACGAGACTCTCTGATGCCTCATACAGTGACACTGAACGCCAGTTGCGCTGGCACGTGAGGCACAACATGTACAGTACTCAGCTATGTATTATGTACACACCGTACGCACACCCAGGTACATACGTTTGACAAACGAGACTATCTGATGCTTCGCGAAGTTGTACTGAACGCCAGTTGTGCTGGCACGTGAGGCACTACATGTACAACGCTCAGCTATGTATTACGTACACACCGTGCGCACACCTAGGTACATAGTTGCCTTGGCAGTTGTTCAAGTAAGACCATGTCAAGCCCTTATACCCATTAAATGACATGATAGGGCCGGCAGCGGTGCGATCCGGCTTCCCCAAGCGTAACTGTGCGCTCTCGGTTACGTTTGACTAACGAGACTATCTGATGCTTCGCAAAGTGGTACTGAACGCCAGTAGTGCTGGCACGTGAGGCACAACATGTACAGCACTCAGCTATTATGTACACTCCGTACGCACACCTAGGTACATAGTTGCCTTGGCAGTTGTTCAAGTAAGACCATGTCAAGCCCTTATACCCATTAAATGACATGATAGGGCCGGCAGCGGTGCGATCCGGCTTCCCCAAGCGTAACTGTGCGCTCTCGGTTACGTTTGACTAACGAGACTATCTGATGCCTCATACAGTGGCACTGAACGCCAGTAGTGCTGGCACGTGAGGCACAACATGTACAGAACTCAGCGATTATGTACACTCCGTCGCACACCTAGGAATACATAGTTGCCTTGGCAGCTGTTCAAGTAAGAACCATATCAAGCCCTTATACCCATTAGATGACATGATAGGGCCGGCAGCGGTGCGTCCGGCTTCCCCAAGCGTAACTGTGCGCTCTCGGCTACGTTTACTAACGAGACTCTCTATGCCTCATACAGTGGCACTGAACGCCAGTTGTGCGGCACGTGAGGCACACTACATGTACATAGATGTACATACACTCCCCCCTGCTCCCCTCCCCCCCCAAACAAGCCACACCCCCCAACACCCCCACACACTTATCTCCAAACAACCCAGACCACACACAACATACACATCTCAGCTATTATTACACTCCACCACACTAAGCACATAGCTCAGTCAAAAACAACCCTTATACCCATACCCTCCCAACATTCTAAAATCATCCTCCCTCATAAAATTATTCTTTATTTTCAGATTATTCATAGTTAAGCTTTTCTCTCACAAAGAGATTTTATATTTTTTTTCTTCTCCCGTTACTTTTATTTCTATTCATTTACCTCTAACCCCGAAAACAGCTAGCGCAAGCACAGCAAGCAGAATCAGAATTTTCTCAGCCAGCTATTTCCTTTTGTTTCATATTCTTTTCAATTATTTCAGCAAACCTTCTCCTTTTATAGCTTTCAGACGAAAAAAGAAACAGAAGAAAGAAACAGAAGAAAGAAACAAGAACAAAGAGCTAGAAACCCTAACCAAAAGCCAGCAAAGCAGCTAGAACCGTCCCTCATTCAAAATCAAGACCAACGATATTTGATTTCATCATAGCTTCGCTCAGAGACTACCGCGATCCTCTACTACCTCCCACAAGATCACAAACCCAACAAAAGAAAAAAACCAGCCAGAATCATCAAAACACCCCAGCCCAAATTCAGATAAAACCCCCCCAAAAAGACAAGAAGACGAAAACAAAACCAGAGCGATCCCCTTCCAAATTCCTAAGTTTTATCTCTTTTTTAATTCCCACACAGGATTTTTCCGATTTGAAGTAAGCTTACCTTACACCTCGATACAGTTCAACGCTAAATTAGCCTTTATTCACCAGGATCTCTAACACCGAAAACCCTTTAGCTCAGATCCCAAAAGCCCATTCACACCAAATTCAAGCTCTCTCTGATTTTTCTAAACGAAACACAGCGTTTTCTTTTCAAAACCCGAGAACCATATTTAGTTAAAAGAAAACGACAACGAACAAAAAACCACTCAGAGTCATCCCAGACCCAGAGATACTACGAGAAATCCACATTTTCATTACGAAAACCACGTTTTTACTCCCCATTCAAAAATTTAAGCAAAATCCCAGCTAGCCCCACGACAACCATCCCAGCAAAAACAAAGACAGCCCCAAACAACAAACCAGAATTTCATAACAGCCAACGAAGAACGATAATTATAACAAGAAAGCCACAAACTAGTCAAATTCTTCATTCTCCCAATCCTATATATCTCCAACCCAGCACCACTACACACTCAAACACACACTCCAATCTCCAGCCCCATCTTACCAAATCCAAACACGCAGCCTTCTCAAGACTGCTTTCTCTCTTCAGCCCCTCCTCAAGCCGCACTTTTTAGCTCCTTTCAAGTCTCTCTTCTTCTCTTTCTTCTTTTCTTCTTTCTTCTCTGAAAGCTATAAAAGAGAAGTACCTAAAAACACACACAAGAATATAAACAAACAGCCAGCCAAATCAGCCTCAGAAATTCCTCACTCCTTTCTCAAACTAACCCCCTTTCGCTAGCTCAGCACACTTATCCAGAAGAAATCAGAGAAATAAAAAAACAGAACGCAACGAAACAGAAATCTCTTCTACCAGCGACGAAACAACTCAACTCTAATAATCTAACTCAATACAAGAGAAATCACATTTTCACAGCACAGACACAACTATCCAGCAGCACACCATCACAGGACACATTATAACTACATTCTTACTTAAACAATCCAAGCAATATTACCTAGTCTAGATACATATAGAGCCTAGCTTACATTTTCCTCACCCAGCATACTCTCATACCATTTCGAAGCATCAGATAGCTCTTATCAACAACCACAGGACAATACTCTAAGCCATCACACCCTCTCCTATCATTCATTTAAATAACTATATTCTTACTTAGCAGTCCAAGCAATATTATCTAGCTTAGATTACATAATATACTTACATTAGCCCTCACCAGCACAATCTCAACCATTTCAAGCATCAGATAGCTCTTAGCCAAACACCCAGAAGACGCACAGTACTAACCCTACCACCTCCCCTATCATACATCTAATTATAATAGATATTCTTACTTAACAGTCCAAGCAACCATTATTAGTTTAAACATAATAGTAATTACATTTCCTCACCCAACAATTCACCATTTAGCATCAGAGATCTTACAAACAAGAAGCTATACTAAGCACACCATTCTTATCATTCATGTACCACTTTGCGAAGCATCAGATAGTCTCGTTAGTCAAACGTAACCGAGAGCGCACAGTTACGCTTGGGGAAGCCGGATCGCACCGCTGCCGGCCCTATCATGTCATTTAATGGGTATAAGGGCTTGACATGGTCTTACTTGAACAACTGCCAAGGCAACTATGTACCTAGGTGTGCGTACGGAGTGTACATAATAGCTGAGTGCTGTACATGTTGTGCCTCACGTGCCAGCACTACTGGCGTTCAGTACCACTTTGCGAAGCATCAGATAGTCTCGTTAGTCAAACGTAACCGAGAGCGCACAGTTACGCTTGGGGAAGCCGGATCGCACCGCTGCCGGCCCTATCATGTCATTTAATGGGTATAAGGGCTTGACATGGTCTTACTTGAACAACTGCCAAGGCAACTATGTACCTAGGTGTGCGCACGGTGTGTACGTAATACATAGCTGAGCGTTGTACATGTAGTGCCTCACGTGCCAGCGCAACTGGCGTTCAGTAACATTCGCGAAGCATCAGATAGTCTCGTTGTCAACTATGTCCTGGGTGTGCTACGGTGTGTACATAATACATAGCTGAGTACTTACATGTTGTGCCTCACGTGCCAGCGCAACTGGCGTTCAGTGCCACTTATGAGGCATCAGAGAGTCTCGTTAGTCAAAGGTAACCGAGAGCGCACAGTTACGCTTGGGGAAGCCGGATCGCACCGCTGCCGGCCCTATCATGTCATTTAATGGGTATAAGGGCTTGACATGGTCTTACTTGAACAACTGCCAAGGCAACTATGTACCTAGGTGTGCGTACGGAGTGTACATAATAGCTGAGTGCTGTACATGTTGTGCCTCACGTGCCAGCACTACTGGCGTTCAGTACCACTTTGCGAAGCATCAGATAGTCTCGTTAGTCGAACGTAACCGACAGCGCACAGTTACGCTTGGGGAAGCCGGATCGCACCGCTGCCGGCCCTATCATGTCATTTAATGGGTATAAGGGCTTAATATGGTTCTTACTTGAACAGCTGCCAAGGCAACTATGTATCTAGGTGTGTGTACGGAGTGTATGTACATAATGACTGAGTGCTGTACATGTAGTTCCTCACGTGGCAGCACAACTGGCGTTCAGTACCATTTTGCGAAGCATCAGATAGTCTCGTTAGCCAAACGTTACCGAGAGCGCACAGTTACGCTTGGGGAATCCGGATCGCACCGCTGCCGGCCCTATCATGACATCTAATGGGTATAAGGGCTAGATATGGTTCTTACTTGAACAGCTGCCAAGGCAACTATGTATCTAGGTGTGCGTACGGAGTGTACATAATAGCTGAGTACTGTACATGTTGTGCCTCACGTGCCAGTACAACTGGCGTTCAGTGCCACTGTATGAGGCATCAGAGAGTCTCGTTAGTCAAACGTAACCGAGAGCGCTGAGTTACGTTTGGGGAAGCCGGATCGCACCGCTGCCGGCCCTATCATGTCATCTAATGGGTACAAGGGCTTGATGTCGTTCTTACTTGAACAGCTGCCAAGGCAACTATGCACCTAGGTGTGCGTACGGAGTGTACATAATAGCTGAGTGCTGTACATGTTGTGCCTCACGTGCCAGCACTACTGGCGTTCAGTACCACTTTGCGAAGCAGCAATAAGTCTCGTTAGTCAAACGTAACCGAGAGCGCACAGTTACGCTTGGGTAAGCCGGATCGCACCGCTGCCGGCCCTATCATGTCATTTAATGGGTATAAGGGCTTGACATGGTCTTACTTGAACAACTGCCAAGGCAACTATGTACCTAGGTGTGCGCACGGTGTGTACGTAATACATAGCTGAGCGTTGTACATGTAGTGCCTCACGTGCCAGCGCAACTGGCGTTCAGTACAACTTCGCGAAGCATCAGATAGTCTCGTTTGTCAAACGTATGTACCTGGGTGTGCGTACGGTGTGTACATAATACATAGCTGAGTACTGTACATGTTGTGCCTCACGTGCCAGCGCAACTGGCGTTCAGTGTCACTGTATGAGGCATCAGAGAGTCTCGTTAGTCAAAGGTAACCGAGAGCGCACAGTTACGCTTGGGGAAGCCGGATCGCACCGCTGCCGGCCGAATCATGTCATCTAATGGGTACACGGGCTTGATGTGGTTCTTACTTGAACAGCTGCCAAGGCAACTATGTACCTAGGTGTGCGTACGGAGTGTACATAATAGCTGAGTGCTGTACATGTTGTGCCTCACGTGCCAGCACTACTGGCGTTCAGTACCACTTTGCGAAGCATCAGATAGTCTCGTTAGTCAAACGTAACCGAGAGCGCACAGTTACGCTTGGGGAAGCCGGATCGCACCGCTGCCGGCCCTATCATGTCATTTAATGGGTATAAGGGCTTGATATGGTTCTTACTTGAACAGCTGCCAAGGCAACTATGTATCTAGGTGTGTGTACGGAGTGTATGTACATAATGACTGAGTGCTGTACATGTAGTCCCTCACGTGGCAGCACAACTGGCGTTCAGTACCATTTTGCGAAGCATCAGATAGTCTCGTTAGCCAAACGTTACCGAGAGCGCACAGTTACGCTTGGGGAATCCGGATCGCACCGCTGCCGGCCCTATCATGACATCTAATGGGTATAAGGGCTAGATATGGTTCTTACTTGAACAGCTGCCAAGGCAACTATGTATCTAGGTGTGTGTACGGAGTGTACATAATAGCTGAGTACTGTACATGTTGTGCCTCACGTGCCAGTACAACTGGCGTTCAGTGCCACTGTATGAGGCATCAGAGAGTCTCGTCAGTCAAACGTAACCGAGAGCGCTGAGTTACGTTTGGGGAAGCCGGATCGCACCGCTGCCGGCCCTATCATGTCATCTAATGGGTACAAGGGCTTGATGTCGTTCTTACTTGAACAGCTGCCAAGGCAACTATGCACCTAGGTGTGCGTACGGAGTGTACATAATAGCTGAGTGCTGTACATGTTGTGCCTCACGTGCCAGCACTACTGGCGTTCAGTACCACTTTGCGAAGCAGCAATAAGTCTCGTTAGTCAAACGTAACCGAGAGCGCACAGTTACGCTTGGGGAAGCCGGATCGCACCGCTGCCGGCCCTATCATGTCATCTAATGGGTATAAGGGCTTGATATGGTTCTTACTTGAACAACTGCCAAGGCAACTATGAATCTAGGTGTGCGTACGGAGTGTACATAATAGCTGAGTGCTGTACATGTAGTGCCTCACGTGCCAGCACAACTGGCGTTCAGTACCACTTTGCGAAGCATCAGATAGTCTCGTTAGTAAACGTAACCGAGAGCGCAGAGTTACGCTTGGGGAAGCCGGATCGCACCGCTGTCGGCTCTATCATGTCATCTAATGGGTATAAGGGCTTGGCATGGTTCTTACTTGAACAGCTGCCAAGGCAACTATGTACCTGGGTGTGCGTACGGTGTGTACATAATACATAGCTGAGCGTTGTACATGTAGTGCCTCACGTGCCAGCACAACTTTCGTTCAGTACAACTTCGCGAAGCATCAGAGAGTCTCGTTAGTCAAACGTATGTACCTGGGTGTGCGTACGGTGTGTACATAATACATAGCTGAGTGCTGTACATGTTGTGCCTCACGTGCCAGCACAACTGGCGTTCAGTGTCACTGTATGAGGCATCAGAGAGTCTCGTTAGTCAAAGGTAACCGAGAGCGCACAGTTACGCTTGGGGAAGCCGGATCGCACCGCTGCCGGCCGTATCATGTCATCTAATGGGTACACGGGCTTGATATGGTTCTTACTTGAACAACTGCCAAGGCAACTATGTACCTAGGTGTGCGTACGGAGTGTACATAATAGCTGAGTGCTGTACATGTTGTGCCTCACGTGCCAGCACTACTGGCGTTCAGTACCACTTTGCGAAGCATCAGATAGTCTCGTTAGTCAAACGTAACCGAGAGCGCACAGTTACGCTTGGGGAAGCCGGATCGCACCGCTGCCGGCCCTATCATGTCATTTAATGGGTATAAGGGCTTGACATGGTCTTACTTGAACAACTGCCAAGGCAACTATGTACCTAGGTGTGCGTACGGTGTGTACGTAATACATAGCTGAGCGTTGTACATGTAGTGCCTCACGTGCCAGCACAACTGGCGTTCAGCACAACTTCGCGAAGCATCAGATAGTCTCGTTAGCCAAACGTAACCGAGAGCACACAGTTATACTTGGGGAAGCCGGATCGCACAGCTGCCGGCCCTATCATGTCATCTAATGGGCATACGGGCTTGATATGGTTCTTACTTGAACCGCTGCCAAGGCAACTTTCTACCTAGGTGTGCGTACGTAGTGTACATCATAGCTGAGTACTGTACATGTCGTGCCTCACGTGACAGCACAACTGGCGTTCAGTGCCACTGTATGAGGCATCAGAGAATCTCGTTAGTCAAACGCAGCCGAGAGCGCACTGTTACTCTTGGGAAGCCGGATCGCACAGCCGGATTTTGATCTTGCATACTATGAAGTTATAGATAAGTAGATATAGTTCATTCAGTGATGATGCGATAACAAAAACAAAAAACTTGGGCCCCGGAGTAACAAAGGGGAGAATGTAACTTGGTTACTGTAGTCCACACTGTACGTTAGTATGTATACCTATATTGTATTATGTATGTACCATGCACTTTAGTCAGTCAGTGAGCCCGTAACCAATAACTACTTACATAGACTCCGCCTAACGTTGTATATTAGAGCTCTTTGCGTATTTTAGTTGTCATTCTGTTTATGTAAAGTTAGTGACCCCCCAATAAAAGGTACATGTGAGTAACGTTGTCAAAACTTTGCTGTAACGAAGTATGAGGCATGAGAGAGTCTCGTTAGTCAAACGTAGCCGAGAGCGCACAGTTACGCGTGGGGAATCCGGATCGCACCGTTGCCGGCCCTATCACGTCATCTAATGGGCATAAAGGCTTGACATGGTTCTTACTTGAACAACTGCCAAGACAACTATGTATAGGTGTGCGTACGGAGTGTACATAATAGCTGAGTGCTGTACATGTTTTGCCTCACGTGCCAGCACTACTGGCGCTCAGTACCACTTCGCGAAGCATCAGATAGTCTCGTTAGGCAAACGTGACCAAGAGCGCACAGTTACGCTTGGGGAAACCGGATCGCACCGCTGCCGGCCGTATCATGTCATCTCATGGGCATACGGGCTTGATATGGCTCTTACTTGAACAGCTGCCAAGGCAACTATGTACCTAGGTGTAACTTGGTTACTGTAGTCCACACTGTACGTTAGTATGTATACCTATATTGTATTATGTATGTACCATGCACTTTAGTCAGTCAGTGAGCCCGTAACCAATAAGTACTTACATAGACTCCGCCTAACATTGTATATTAGAGCTCTTTGCGTATTTTAGTTGTCATTCTGTTTATGTAGAGTTAGTGACTGCCCCAATAAAAGGTACATGTGAATAACGTTGTCAAACTTTGCTGTAACGAAGTTACAATGGTGATCGCACACCTCTGTGTTGATTAACGCCTCAAATCAAATTTGAATCACTTCGCAATCATTGAATCACACAATGGCACCTGCTGGACCAATCGAGAGTTTATTTAAAGCTCAAATTGTACCCGTAAACACTCGTTCCCAAACAGCAGTAAACCACAGGAGGTGCACCTTGTGCACAAACCACATCAGGGGTACCACCACCTGACCGCGCAACCCCAAACACCAGAACACTGCCACACTCAAAACATGTGTCATAGCACCTGCCACACTCAAAACAGACGACGTGGAAAATTTAATTTTCAAACAATTTGAAAACAAACAAACAATTTTCAAATTAGAACTACGCAAGGAATCGAATCGAATTAAGTCGAACAGTGTCTGTACACCACGAAAGTTAGTTATAACAAAAAAAACACAGCTTCCGAGGTAAACCAGAAAACCAAAGTTTTCTCAGACTTTTCGGAATTGAAGCAAATGCTCGTGGCATATGCTGTACACACACGTTTCCGTCGTTGTAGATACTACAACACACGACAATAAACACGCGATTAATTTCGTCCCAGAGATGCAAGCAGATTTCGTGCAGACAATTTCCGTGCAAACAATGTTCGCATACATGTTACCAATGTGGTTCAAATCAGCATTTCATATCACAATGCGGAGAGAAAAAACGTTATTGATGCGTGTCTGCGCAACTATCAATCAAACAACTGGAATCAAAATCAACGAAACGCATATTTCCAGTCAACATCAAACTACAGAGGTACAACACACAGAGGCGCATCCAGTTTTGGAAGAGCCCGAGGTCGCGGGCACACACAGCAAACTAGACAACGCGTTTATGCTATTGATACTATGCCAAAAAACTGGCACAAACACAGGTGACGCTGAATTACAGGAATTGGAATCAGAACTTGAACATACAGAACCAATACAACGGTCTGCAGAACCAGATTACCACTCGCACTCAAAAATGCCACAACATGCGAGTTGTATAACAATCATGATGTGCGTTTTGGCAATTTTTGCTCAACCCGCGTTTCATGCAAACAATAAAAAACACAAATGAATTTTTTCACACACACATAAATGGATTTTTTGCTCTGGAATCCAAGTGACATTAAAATATATTGTCGGTATGAACCCACGTATACACTAATGAGAGCCTAAACGGCTACATTTTCGAATGAAATGAAATTTCATGTGGTTAAGCCCCTCCATGTTGCATTGAAATTTATCGGGATGACACGAAGAAAAGGTGTACAAAACCTAGAATCTAACTTGGCGCTACTTGTTGAAATCCGAAAATGAAATTTTTACAAAACAATTGATCAAAAAACCAAACATCGATTGTTTATTCCCAAATCTGGAAGAATCAGTCAAGCAGCAGTGATTTATTTCTATGGAAAAGTGGACCCCGGTACCATATGACTTTCCAAAACAAATCTCACTGTAAAGTACAGGAAGCAAAAAAAAATTCTGTCGACAGTTCCAATCGCAGAAGGTTTTGGAGTCTCGCGCGCACGGCCTATGCAGAAGCTTGTTTCAAATATATGGCCATACTCAAGATCCTACAAACACAGCTTGCTGTAAATCCAACCACTATTGAGAGACAAATGTCAAACAACCCACATCTCGTCACTAAAACTCACGGTCAAGCAATTGTTGTGCATAACTGTGAAGAAGTGCACATTGACGCAGCAGCTGGGTTGCTTCAAAACAACCATCGGTGCACTCCCGAAGGCAACACAACCACAAGCAAAGAAGTGTGCCATTTGGGAGACACGGATCGTCGAATCACATCATAATCAGAAGTTTTAAGAATGTCACAATCCAACCTGAAAGCATGAAGAGCATAGTGTGTTATTCAGACAAAACGATCAAAAATAATGCAGTTTTCATACCATACGCACAAAAATTGTCGTCACGACTAGACATAATTGCGTACGGTGCATTATACCCAAATGAAACAGGAAACACAACGTACCTATATGGGTAGAAAATCCGACTAAACACCCAATAACAATATTCAAACACACACGAATGTTAGAAATTCACACAATAAATGTGAATGAAGAAACAGAAACACCGAACGCACAAGTCACTTTAAGTGAACGAGTTTTGTGCGCTGGCTTACAAACAAATGAGACTCAATCAAAGCCAGACAAGCATGCAAAACTGGACCGAATCACTGATCTTATTAAACGGCTAAAAATTGAACTAGACTTGCCATCCGACCAAAAAAGCAAGTTAAAACGACTAATTATCGAATATAATGATGTCTTTAACCTGGGAGATCCACGAGAAATGTCCGTTACAGACAAAATACAGTTTGAAATAAACACAAAGGGTGCAAAACCGGTCAAAATACCACCATACAGACTCTCACATGCTGAGCAAACTATAATGGAAAGCAAAATCAAACGATTATTGGAAAAGATGTTATTAAACCAAGCAAAACCAACCATGCAAGTGGAACAGCCAACTTTTGTTATCCTGAAAAGTGACACCAAAACAGACGGAACACAGGACTTAAACGATCGAAAAACATTGGAGGCTGTTGACAGATATGCGTCACTGCAATCGTGTCACTGAATCAATTGAATATCCACTACCCAACATGATATCAATTATGGAAAAACTAGGTACTGGAGCTACATATTTGTCATCCGCAGACCTATCTGATGGTTATTATGACGTGAATGTAGCACGATCCAGTCGCCCAAAATTAGCGTTCACGGTGGGAAATCAAAAATACCAGTACAAAAGGATGCCTCAGGCAGCGTCCTCAGCTGTAGCTGTATTTTCACAGCTCATGACCAACGTCACGGCTAATCTCGAACACGTAGCCTACTATCTAGACGATATAATCATTTTCATGACCAGATTGATGGGCATTTGGATGCCATGAAACAACTTTTCGAACGCTTACGCGAAGCTAAACGAAGCTGAAGCCGGAGAAACACAATTGTTGAGAAAAGAAGGCCTCACGATATTGGGGCACACTGTGGATAAAAATGGCATCAGGCTCGATGAATTAAAAGTCAGTGCTATGAAAAATATACATGATCCAAAATCACCCAAACAATTATCACTGATACTGGGGAAGCTATAATGGGTTCAGGAGACTGATACCAAACTATGCTGAATTGACAGCAATGCTTTATCAACTAACACACAAAAACAATGTCAAGAACTTCAAATGGGAACCAAAACACAAAGAACAACTGGATAAATTGAAGGATTTACTGTGTAATCACATAACACTCAAGTTCCTGGATTACGGTATTGATGCCACCGATCTCGATTCACTGCGACGGCAGCAAACAAGCAATCGACATTCACAATCCAACATGTGAACAGATGTGACATGATTCTGCAAGACATGCTCACGAGGCTGACAAAAGAAATCACAAATGATGTGGGAACTCAAACAGACGCCCCAAAATCACGCGCATAAAAATCAAACTGAAAGTGAGCACATAACACCCGCCAAAACGACATATACACACACGCACAAGGGAGCCACGCCCGAAGCGACAGAACAATGCAGCGTATACCTGTTCTTGCTGTGGAAACAAGATGCAAAAAGCGCGCGCAAATCAGCAAACCGGGTCGGTGCCAAGCATGCAAGGTCAACCAACGGTGCACAATGCACATGATACACCCTTGCACGTACAAACACTTAAGCGAATGCTATAAGCAAGACTCGAGGCTACAACGTACCACAAAACAGCAACGTGCAGACTTGCACTGGCAAACAATCATCAAACAACATTGAGCAAAAAAGACATGCACTGCAACCAGTACGTTCTCATAAACAAGGCATTACGACAGAGATACCCCGAATTCCCCCACACCGACTTTCAAGTAACGCTGATAGTCAGACCAACCAACATGAGACAAGAATTAATCAAATATCTTCACAAAAAGGCTACTTTGTTCGAAGCGCATCACTGTTTAACGGTTCAACGCGCTAACCAGCCGTGACAGTTGTTCCTGTTTGACGCAAAAGAATACTGCGCCAGAGGCGTTCTCTGGAGTCCATCGATGCCTCCGAAACGTCCAGGTTTTACGCAGGCGATACCACAAAGACACGGCCTTCCCATGTGGTGATCTACTCGCAAAAATTCACCAACAACCGTACCCCCGTGACACTCCTCTACCATATGACGACGGTAGGGTATCTCACTGAATTCTTGATCGGAGTCAGAAGGAACATCATACGAATTAGATGACATGTCAGCAATTATCATTTTTAAAGCACGACTTACGGCTGGCCGGGCCGACTCAAATGCTTAGGAAAATACACGCAGTATAAAGAAGTAACAATTGCAGTTCTACAATCAGTCAGTCATTAAAGCAAAATTAACAACGTAAAGTGTGAGAAATCAGACTTCACTTCAACAAAATTAAACCAGTGATACAAAATAGCATGTGCAGGGTGCTGTCATGTGTTGTGTGATATAATGCGATTTGTGTTTGATTGGAAGAGAGGGACCAGATTTAGTTGAAAGATGTACACAATGATGATAGTTAGGTACGTAGCAGTACTACCTGTTTTGTAGGTAACTTTAAAATGTGGAGACTATTTATGACTTAGAAACAGAATGCTATGTGATGGATGCACAGTAATACGACAAACAAGTATCATCAACGTAGGGGGTCATGCTGACAGAAGCGTAAATCACTGCGGTTAAGCTAAACGAACAGGTTAAACTGGATAAAAGAGCATGCTGAACTATAACGAGGCGAAACATGCGTTTGCCGTGCAAGCGGTCAGGTCTTGGCTTGCGGCTAAGGTTTAGCTATAGCTGGGGGTGCAGGAAAATGTGATGTCGGTTACGGTGAACCGATGTGCATCATCCTTCCTTCTTTCCTTTCGGAAGGGAGAGGTGGTGGATTGTTGACATAGCGTGTCGATTTGGACGAAACGTCCAGCAGTTGAAGCTTCATGGGCGGCGTGAAGTAAATAGGGCGCTGAAAATCATTTTGGTGCAACGGACACGACACTGAAGTCTTCTCGCTGTACCTATTAAATGGGCTTCTGGGACACCGGTTTGCCAAAGCCTGCGCCGCAAGGTAACCAAGGACACAAAAAATTCTCATGGTTACATGGTACCAAAATGAAATAATAATAATTTGTATAGCGCCTTAATCATCAAATGCATGTAAAGTTCTGGCTTCCATTCAACATGGGGAAATAAAAATGGGATCAAAAATCAAGGCACGAAAATAAAACTCAACCCAATTTAGGGGGAATTAAAACTTGACTCAACCCGGGGAGTAACATTCATGCATAACTGCGGGAACAAAATTTTTTAACAA